>JAKZAP010000004.1:12966834-13180937 GCA_023053575.1 Branchinecta lynchi
ATCCGACCATCTGGAGGGGAGTGGAGGGAGGGGGAATCCGGAAAAAATAGGAAAAATGAGATATTTTTAGCTTACGAACGGGTGATCGGATCTTAATGAAACTTGACACATGGAGGGACTTCGTGTCTCAGACCCTCCATTTTAAATCCAGACCGGATCCGGTGACAGTGGGGGGGGAGTTGGAGCGGGAAACCGGAAATCTTGGAAAACACTTAGAGTGAAGGGATCCGGATGAAACTTGGTGGAAAGTACAAGCAAAAGTCCTAGATACGTGACCGGAACGGATCCGCTCACTTTGGGGGAGTTGGGGGGGGGGGGGGGGGAGAAGCCCGAATTTGTAATGATCCCGCGAGTTCCGTGCTTCCTGATGTGGTGGGACGATGGAAATTGACTGGCATGTCTGGGAGCCGACCAGATTAAATAGGAAATCGTCAGTTCACCGATTCGACCATCTGGGGGGGGGGGAGTGGGGGGAGGGTGAATCCAAAATTTGAAGTATTTTTAGCTTGCGAACGGGTGATCGGATCTTGATGAAATTTGATATTTAGGATGACCTCGTGTCTCAGACATCTCACTTTAAATCCGGGCCGGATCCGATGACACTGGGGGGAGTTGGAGGAGGGAACCGGAAATTTTTAGAAACGCTTAGAGTGGAGGGATCGGGATGAAACTTGGTGGGAAAAACAAGCACAAGTCCTAGACAGTCATTGACATAACCGGACCGGATCAGGGCACTGTGGGGGAGTTGGGGTGGGGGTCCGGATTTCTAGCGATCCCGCGAGTTCGGCATACTTCCTGATGTCCTAGGGCGATGAAACTTGGCGGGTATGTCAGGGATCCGAACAGATTGACTTGAGAACAGCCGTTTCCCCGACCCGACCATCGTGGGGGGAGTGGGTGGATGGGGAGTCCGGAATCTAGTGGCGTGCATAACTTTTGAAAGGGTGATCGGATTTGAATGAAACTTGTCTGGTGAGCTATCGCCTCGGACGTTCAGTGTCACGTCCGGGTCGGGTCCGATACCTGTGGGGATGGGGGGGGGGGGTGGAAAACTCAAGAAACTCTAAAAGCAGAGGGATTGGGACGAAACTTAATGGATGGAACAAGTATTAGGGCTAGATGAAATTGACGGAGCCAGATGGTTTCGGGGCTCTGTGGGGGGAGTTGGAGGGGGTTTCCTGAGATTCCGGTAGTCGTGAGTTAGAATAGTTCCAGATGTAAAACGACAACGAAACTTTGCAGGCATATTAGCGACCCGTATTATCTTGACTTCAGAACCTGACACAACATACCCCCCGAAACTTCCGTTCCTAGATCCGAGCATCTTTTGGGGAGAAAGAGAAGAGAAATATGGAAATTGACTTCTATAAATTGCGAACGAGTGGTCTGATTCGAGTGAAACTTCATGGGTGATACGAATCGATGGCCTCGACATGTAAAACATGCGTTCGAACCATATGCGACCACGATTAGGGAAATTCGGGGTGGGGGGACTTTTGACATGCACAAAAACCAGACCGATGGACCGAATGAGACGCAAATTCGACAGTGCCGAGTTTATGCGGCCTAGATATGTTATTTGGTGTCCGGGACGGATTCGGCCAAGGTAGGGGGGGGGGTACTGGAAACTTGCAGATAGGGTATGGTCCAATTTCAGTAAAACTTGATGGACAGGAACAGGAAATTAAGAGATTGGGCCCGAACCGGCTCCGACAACGTTGGTGGGAGAGGGGGGGGGGGTACCGGAACTTTCCAAAAATGCTCAGATTCGAGTGAAACTTGATAGATGGTATAAAAGAAGATGCTTTAGGTGGTCAATTTTTTTTATTCCGATCCAGATTCGGCCACGGTAGGTGGAGATAGAGGGAGTACCGGAAATCGTGTAGCACGTCTAGGGATCAAACGAATGGATTTATTGGGATGAACAATCATGTTCATTTGCTACAGACAATGGAGACGATGCCGGAACTGCTCAGAAATGAGTGAAACTAAATATCCTATTTCTATTTCCGAACCGCATTTTTGGATTGCGGGTGTATTTTCTAACGTTCTCATCTGCTTTCTTGTACAGCCTACTCGTACAAGTTCCATATGAGCTCGTAGCTCTTGTTTTTCGTTATTTTGTAGTTTGATCTTATGGATACGATGATTGTAGTTTGAATGATACTGCGGTGTTCTGCTCCGTACCGTTATACTGTATTTTTGATTTTTTTTATAAAGATTATGTGTCTGTAACACAGTCTTATAGACACTGTAAATTCTTGAAAGCGTTGAAAGAATCAGAGTGTTTGATAGAGGAAAACGGATACGTCAGCTATATTCCGGCTCTTCTTGGCAAGGGTCCTCTTCAGGCTCAAAACCGCTCAAGTTGGAAAAACGAAAAAAAAAACAGATTTTTTTTTTTTAGAATCAAAGAGGCAACACTCGAAGAAAAGTGCCAGGCATCTTGTTTTTTAGTTGTTGATTAACCGATTTTGTCCTTGGCCTTTAAAACCCTAGCAAATGACATTAAGGATTAGATATAAAAACAGACAAGAACGAGCAGAGCGGAATTTTCACGACAAGGTAGATAAAGACGCAAATTTTTAAAAAGAAGCACCAAATTGTCCCAGAAATGAAATGAAATTAGACAGTGGAAATACAATTGTTACTTACCATACGCTTCGTGAAAGTATTTTGAAAAAGTTTTCTCTCTCTTGATAGTGTACAGACAGTTAGTTATATAGTAAACATGAAATTTTCTAAGATTTTTAAGTTCGATAAGGTCTTGAAGCTGTAGTCATTGAGACTATAACCTTGTCTCTTTTTTTAGGTTTCTCTGCTAGCAAAATGCCAGTCCCCAGACGAACTTGCTGACGTTTTAGCTTCTTTCAAGCATTGTGTTGATTCCATCAAGGACGCCGATTTATTGCTTGGGTGCGTTAACTGGGCTAGAAATGAACTTCCAAAAGGTATGAGTAGTTTTAAACTATGTTCCCTTTGGTGAAAGGCCTCCCACACTGTTGCTACCACGGCACCTCAACTTCGTTGCCGATAGACGAACCCTTTTTGGGATCCCAAAACGTAGTTAAGTTCTCTTCTTGACTACGATAGCTTGTGTAAATAAATGATTTTGATTCTGATTAATTGGAGGGATACCTATGACATCGCAAAAGTTGTCCGTCCGTCTGTCTGTAAGCACGATAACTATCGAAGGGAATGAGATATTTGGATGAAACTTGATGGGAGGATCGTTTAGGTCAAGGGAAAGGTCGAGTTCGTAGATGGGCTCTGTATAGCCCTACATTTAGGGGTGGTGGAGGGGGTTCAAATTAAGGGACAAACAAATATTTTAAACAGCTAATGAGATAGTTGGTTAAGGGGTAAGAAGACATGCTGAACACGAATATGAAAACCATTTTCTCGCCGGACAAGTAGTTCGCCCGGAATCCGGCCAAAACCAGAAAGTTTGTTAAAAGTAAAAGTTTTATTTGAAGTTGGTTAGATGTTCGGTTAAGTTGTAAGAAGACATGCTGAACACGAATATGAAAACCATTGTCTAACCAGACAAGTAGTTCGCCCGGAATCCGGCTGAAACTGGAAAATTTGTTATAAGTAAAATTTTTACTTGAAGTAGATTAGATGTTGGATATGGGAGTAAGGAGATGCGAGGAATTCATTTTTGTGCTTTATTTTGTTACCGGACAAGTAGTTCGCCCGGAATCCAGCCCAAACTGGAAAGTTTGTTAAAAGTAAAAGTTGTCAGCTGTTCCTGACGTCAACATTTAATGTCATTTCAAACCGAAACTACGTGGACCAGGTCAACCAGGAAACCCACGACAATCAACAGAGTTAGGATTTTTTAAAGCACAATGTTTTCATACTTAATTACTGTTTATTCATTTATTATACCTAGCTTACAAATCAAGGGACTAGAGCAGGTTTCGTTTGTGTGAATCTGGCCAGCTCCCATCCCCCACTATAAACTTTGATCTGTTTCTAAATATTAAAATTAAAAATATTTATATGTTTATATTAAATATTAGATTTTTGGGATCCCATCGAAATCTTTGGTCTTTGTTTGTCTAGGGGACAGTCTCCTAGCATGGGAGTGGAGTGATGGAGTCATCTCTTGTCATTGTGTAACCGGTTTCTATGCCGGTTTTCATTGTGCATCCACTTGATATTGGACCGAGTCGCGCCATGTAGAGCGGTCCTTCGTTTAAAGACGCTCACCCGTTACCAGGTTCAGTTATTTCATCAGTGTCATGACTTGCTCTACAAAATAATCATGTATACAAGTCCAGCAGATAGCAAATCAAGAAAAGGCCGGACTTCAAAAAACAAGAAAAAGATATTAACGCCGTTTGTTGGATCAAACCCACTAACCAAATAAAAAACGTGAACTTCATGAATTAAGTCCCCATGTTGTTCTGACGAAAGAGGCCCGGAAATCAGAAGGAGAAATAGTGGTCTAAGTCTTTAAGAAACACTCCAAAGTCTTGGAAGGCTTCTTGAAGGGCTACCCAAGATCGGCATCGTGGTGGAAATGTGGTAATTTTTACCTTGATCTCGGGCAGGATTGGGACTCTCTGGAAGTCTTTGGGACTCGGGCTCTTTGGTCCTTCCTGTTACCAACGACAACCAAAAGTCTCAGTTGCAAGCTTACCCTGATTCTCTCTCCAACTGGTCATCTCTGTGGCTTTTGGAGTTCAATCCCGCCAAGTGCAAAGTACTCCACCTTGTACATAAGAACCCACAACATACGTACACCATGTTGGATGGATCCATAACCACATTGACCTGGAAAGTGTGGAAGAAGAAAAAGATCTGGGAGTCATGATTGACAACCAGTTTAAATTTAGTCATCACACTCGCCACTAAGTCGCTGAAGGAAACAGAGCACTCGGGCTTGTCAAGAGGACCATCAACTCTAGGCAACCTGGATTATAAAGGGAATTAGAAAACTTACAATACCACGAATGGTTCAGGTTACTGAAGCTTCCCAGTCTCTCATATTGACGTAAACGTGGCGACGTCCTGACGGTCAAAATGTTGTTAGACTCCAACATTATCCCTAGTTTATTCGAGAGCTCCCAATCACAGTCGACGAGAGGCCATTCAGAGAAGCTCCAACTAACCAGCTGTAAGAGGCGCGAGTGGCACAGTTTCTTCTCCGTATGGAGCGTACCACTCTGGAACATCCTTTCGAAAAAAAAAAAGATCAACGCTTCTACCCGCGATGGCTTCAAAGTAGGGCGTGGGTTAATACTGGAAACATGCTGAATGTCGGCTACACTGGAATGCCAGTGAGCCGATGTGACAACAGCATCTTCTAACCAAGAGAGACACTACAGGAGGATCACCCCACCTCATCTTGCTGGAAGTGCGGCAATTTGTGGATCTTGATGAACGGAAATACGATGAAAGAAAGTAGTCAGAGGTTTACTAGGTCCTCCCAGTGTTTGTCTTATAATCTTTCATGATATCTTGGGTGGCTATTTTTTATAATATTCCTTTTCAGGTCGTGCAAAGCTAGCGATGGCTGAATATGCGATGGAGAGCGAGGCGAGAATAAGAGGAGCCAACGTTGGTGATCCCCGAGCGAAACAGAGGTTTGAAACTGTGAGTATTGTTCGGAGCACTTTTCTTAACATCATCTGTTGGGTCAGAACTGAACAAGCTTCCATGAACATAGTTGTGTTTCCTGCTAGCTTTCTAGACACTTGATATCTTAACCTTTACACTTTATTTATATACTGCCTTTTGCGCACCGTATGTTAACTTTCTTGCTGGATTGCATTCTATACTCAGAAGAAAGGACCTTCGACGCATACGCTCGACATACTTCAGATATCTGAGGTTTCTTCTCTACCTGCCACGGCGCACGCGGAACCGCTACCTGATCCGCCGTTTGTTGATTTCTGACCCATTGTTGACGCTTGAAGCCCTCTCCTCTAATTTGTGTTCTCCGATTGGAAACTTACCTGTACACGATCCCATCAGTGTGATTCTAAATTAGTGAACCTTATGGAAAATATGTTTGAGTGTTTTGTGATTATTTTATATTTATAAATAGTCCTTCAGCCCAAGCAAGGTAAGGTAAGGTAAGGTACAATTTTAATGACACAAATAAATAACCTGGTGTTTCTTAAAAGCATCAGACATGCCAGTGGCATAAAAAACGACGCTTCACTAATTCTGATGGGATTTTAAAAATTATTAATACAATTCTAGCCTAAACTATTGTAAAGAAAAAACAAACGAGCAACTATCACACATCAACACTAAATGTTGATGTGTGAGCTGACTGCGAATCATATTCGATGGTGCAAAACGGATACGTCAGCCGAATTTTATTGGAGCTATATTTCGGCCCTTCTTGGCAAGGGTCCTCTGTTTCCCAACTTGTGTTTCCCGCAAGTTCTTTTTTCCAACTTGAGCGGTTTTGAGCCTGAAGAGGACCCTTGCCAAGAAGGGCCGAAATATAGCTCCAAGAAAATTCAGCTGACGTATCCGTTTTGCACCATCAAATATATTTTATATTTCTTTGTCCTTTTCTACTGCACTTACGCCCTTGGGCAGTGCGTCATAAATCCTTCATTCATCCATTCATTCACACGTCCAATATACCACGCTCTCAGAAGTAGCAACACATGTTTGCGCATCCTTGTGTTAAACGTTATGAATATGTACCTGTTATGACCTTTTTAAATGTTCTGTTTTCGCGAAACATAACACTTAAAAAGGTCTTTGAACCCCAGGACCTTCCGCTTTCCACAGGAATGCTCTACCGCTGACTCGGCTACTGAGGAGCTTGTCAAAATAGTTCGCTGACCACTACGTAACATTAGTCAGATAGACCTTCGGTAATCCGGCAATGCGTTTTTCTCACTTGATTTTAGCTCACTTTTATGAATGGCGTGTGTAAAAGGTACCTCTTTCTCGCGCGGAAATTCTCCGCCTGAAATCGACCCAGACAAAGTGAAACGGATTTCGACCCGATTTCAGGTTAATTTCTTCTACAGGTCGACATGCCCCAGGCCGATATTCCGGTCGATCCGAGGAAGAAATTAACCTGAATTTGGGTCGAAATCTGTTTCACTTAGTCTGGGTCGATTTCAGGCGGGAACTTCCGTATGGGTTTAGTAAGGTATAACAAGCTCCGCGTTCTTTTCATATTCCATTTTCTTTTTCTGGAAAATTAAACCAAATCAATTTTCTGTCTGTCCAAACCAGACGCACAGAGCACCATCTACTTTGTCTCGTAGTTGCACGTCATCTAGTGGAATTGGAGGAAATGTGCAAGGGGAATACGACTATGAGGGGAAGCCGTTTTTGATGTAAATGATGCTTATATAGTCTAAAAAAATGAGGTGTGATTCTGAACTTCAAATGATGCATTTCTTTTTATCTCAGGTTATCACCCATTATCGTCTGCTGGCCACTGAAGATGTACTGGAACGCTGCGGTTACCTGACCCCCGAGACCTTGCCCCTCTGCGGGGACCCGAATCGTCTTTTTTCCGCTCTATTCGAATCTTGGAACCCTCGAGATGCAAAGGCTGCAAAGTCCCATAGACTGGGTAAGAAGATAGGCTAAATTGAGGGGGGGGGGGGCATCTAGAAGAGAACGATCCTAGCTCAGTAGGATCTGAGCTTTGAAACACGAAGTTCAGCAGGCACAAATATTTTAAAGGTGATGTTCAGTAGAAACGACGACATTTTAGTCGTTTCTTTCTGTCATTGTTCATTTCGAAGACCCTGAAGAAATTCTAATTCGCGTCTTCTATCATGAATCACCGTAGAGGGATTTCAAAATCCTGAAGAACGACCTTTATGCTCTCGTCAATGTCAATAGCTTTGATTTTCTGAGCTTTTGACTGAAAATCAACCTTGTCAAGAAGCGATGAAGTAGCATAGCCTACTGTCTGCTAGTTCAGCTTACAAATGTCTCAAAACTTTTAGTCGTTTTGGCCAATAGATGAGATGCGCTTTGCAGCTCACCTTCCTTGTCCTTCTCTAGTCTGCCTTTCGAGGTCAGATCCGAAACGGGCATTAAAATGGCGCATCTGTGGCATGTGACCTAAGACAGTAACTGTGGGAAAAACCGGCAACTCCACCAAAATTGCGTCGTTGAAAACCGATCGGGCCACTGCCTAGCGTCTGGACTTCGTCAAAGTTTGAGTGGTAGATGATTCATTTAAACAAGGCAAGGAGCGTGAATCCGCAATGTCTGTCAATATTTACTTGATCTTAGTGGTTGCGGTGAATGTCATTTTTTATGGCACTTGAGCTTACTCAAGTGCCATATAGCGATTGTTATTTCTGTCCGTCAGTCGGTCTGTCGGTCTGTCGGTCCCGGTTTTGCTAGTTCGGGCACTTCCAGATAAGCTAGGACGATGAAACTTGGCAAGCATATCAGGAACTGGACCAGATTAAATTAGAAATTGTCGCTTCCTCGATCCGATCATCTGGAGGGGAGTGGAGGGAGGGGGAATCCGGAAAAAATACGAAAAATGAGATATTTTTAGCTTACGAACGGGTGATCGGATCTTAATGAAACTTAATACATGGAAGGACTTCGTGTCTCAGACCCTCCATTTTAAATCCAGACCGGATCCGGTGACACTGGGGGGAGTTAGAGGGGAAAACCGGAAATCTTGGAAAACACTTAGAGTGGAGGGATCCGAATGAAACTTGGTGGAAAGTACAAGCAAAAGTCCTAGATAAGTGACTGATATAACCGGAACGGATCCGCTCACTTTGGGGGAGTTGGGGGGGGGGGAGAAGTCCGAATTTGTAGTGATCCCGCGAGTTCCGTGCTTCCTGATGTGCTGGGACGATGGAAATTGACAGGCATGTCTGGGACCCGACCAGCTTAAATAGGAAATCATCAATTCCCCGATTCGACCATCTGGGGGGGGGGGGGAGTGGAGGGAGGGTGAAGCCAAAATTTGAGGTATTTTTAGCTTGCGAACGGGTGATCGGATCTTGATGAAAATTGATATTTAGGATGACCTCGTGTCTCAGACACCTCACTTTAAATCCGGGCCGGATCCGATGACACTGGGGGGAGTTGGAGGAGGGAACCGGAAATTTTGAGAAACGCTTAAAGTGGAGGGATCGGGATGAAACTTGGTGGGAAAAACAAGCACAGGTCCTAGACACGTCATTGACATAACCGGACCGGATCAGGGCACTGTGGGGGAGTTGGGATGGGGGTCCGGATTTCTAGCGATCCCGCGAGTTCGGCATACTTCCTGGTGTCCTAGGGCGATGAAACTTGGCAGGTATGTCAAGGATCCGAACAGATTGACTTGAGAACAGCCGTTTCCCCGACCCGACCATCGTGGGGGGAGTGGGTGGATGGGGAGTCCGGAATCTAGTAGCGTGCATAACTTTTGAACGGGTGATCGGATCTTGATGAAAATTGATATTTAGGATGACCTTGTGTCTCAGACACCTCACTTTAAATCCGGGCCGGATCCGATGACACTGGGGGGAGTTGGAGGAGGTAACCGGAAATTTTAAGAAACGCTTAAAGTGGAGGGATCGGGATGAAACTTGGTGGGAAAAACAAGCACAGGTCCTAGACACGTCATTGACATAACCGGACCGGATCCGATGACACTGGGAGGAGTTGGAGGAGGGAACCGGAAATTTTGAGAAACGCTTAAAGTGGAGGGATCGGGATGAAACTTGGTGGGAAAAACAAGCACAGGTCCTCGACACGTCATTGACATAACCGGACCGGATCAGGGCACTGTGGGGGAGCTGGGGTGGGGGTCCGGATTTCTAGCGATCCCGCGAGTTCGGCATACTTCCTGATGTCCTAGGGCGATGAAACTTGGCAGGTATGTCAGGGATCCGAACAGATTGACTTGAGAACAGCCGTTTCCCCGACCCGACCATCGTGGGGGGAGTGGGTGGATGGGGAATCCGGAATCTAGTGGCGTGCATAACTTTTGAATGGGTGATCGGATTTGAATGAAACTTGTCTGGTGAGCTATCGCCTCGGACGTTCAGTGTCACGTCCGAGTCGGGTCCGATACCTGTGGGGATGGGGGGGGGGGGTGGAAAACTCAAGAAACTCTAAAAGTAGAGGGATTGGGACGAAACTTAATGGATGGAACAAGCATTAGGCCTAGATGAAATTGACGGAGCCAGATGGTTTCGGGGCTCTGTGGGGGGAGTTGGAGGGGGTTTCCTGGAATTCCGGTAGTCGTGAGTTAGAATAGTTCCAGATGTAAAACGACAACGAAACTTTGCAGGCATATTAGCGACCCGAATTATCTTGACTTAAAAACCTGACACAACATACCCCCGGAAACTTCCGTTCCTAGATCCGAGCATTTTTGGGGGAGCAAGAGAAGAGAAATATGGACTTCTATAAATTGTGAACGAGTGGTCTGATTCGAGTGAAACTTCATGGGTGATACGAATCAATGGCCTCGACATGTAAAACATGCGTTCGAACGATATGCGACCACGATTAGGGGAATTGGGGGTGGGGGGACTTTTGACATGCACAAAAACCAAACGGATGGACCGAATGAGATGCAATTCGACAGTGCCGAGTTTATGCGGCCTAGATTTGTTATTTGGCGTCTGGGCCGGATTCGGCCAAGGTAGGGGGGGGGGGGGGTACTGGAAACTTGCAGATAGGCTATGCTCCAGTTTCAGTCAAACTTGATGAGGGAATTAAGAGATTGGGCCCGAACCGGCTCCGACAACGTTGGTGGGAAGGGGGGGGGGGGTACCGGAACTTTCCAAAAATGCTCAGATTCGAGTGAAACTTGGTAGATGGTATAAACGAAGATGCTTTAGGTGGTCGATTTTTTTTTATTCCGAACCAGATTCGGCCACGGTAGGTGGAAATAGAGTGAGTACCGGAAATCGTGTAGCACGTCTAGGGATCAAACAAATGGATTTATTGGGATGAAAGTTTGAACAGTCATGTGCATTTGCAATCGAGACGATGCCGGAACTGCTCAGAAATGAGTGAAACTAAATATCCTATTTCTATTTCCGAACCGCCTTTTTGGATGGCGGGTGTATTTTGTGACGTTTTCATCTACTTTCTTGTACAGCCTACTCGTACAAGTGCCATATGAGCTCGTAGCTCTTGTTTTTTTATTAAAAAAAAGTGATTAATTATGTTCATGCTTGCTTTTTATTCCAATTAAATAGGAAATCTGAATGAAGAAAGCCTGCTCTTCATAAATAAAACAAATTTTCTTCATAAATGAAACAATTGCTAAACGTGGAGTCAGCTTCAGTGTTTGAAAGCGATATTACGGCTCTTCTTGGCAAGGGTCTTCGTCTGGCTGTTGAAGCCCAAGCTGACTGAGAAACATAGGCTATATTAAGCGTATTTGACGATGCAAAACGGATACGTCAGCTACATTTTATTTGAGCTATATTTCATCCATTCTTGGCAAGGGTCCTCGTCATGCTCAAGCAGCTGCAGCTGGAAAATGAACTTGTTGAAAAAAACAATGAAAGAGTCTTCCTTAAATATCTGATTTTGTTGAAACCAGCTTTAGCTCCAAGAAGTTTTAGTTGAATGCTTAATAAGGATAGGCCAGCTGGTTTTGTTAAAGCGATATTTTTGACCATTCTTGGCAGGGGTCCTATTGAGGATCAAGCAAGAAAAGTGAACCAGTTGCCGATGGGAGGGGTGATTGCCACTAGGAAAGTCTCTTCCTTCAACCAGGATCTGTACTACGGAAATGTCACAGTCCTAACACAAGCCATCGCCAAAGTAACAGCTTGATACCTTGATACGGGAAGAAGAGATGTTAGTACGTGTATGTACATGTACATAACGATCGCTATTGGTCTTGAGCTGAGGGCTGCAAGTGAAGTGCCGTAAGAAATGGCACGCTGAAACTGAAAGAGACACAGATGAATAAAAGAACAAGAATCAGCCAAAATACTTGTGTGAGGATTGCTCCAACTCGCCTTGAGGGATTGTGCTGACGTCTGCACTGGCTTCATGCAACCGCTACCTCGGTTTGATTGTTCTGTCGAAATCCGGTAAAACTGAAATTTTTCCGCCACAAGCGGTCTAAAGCATTACGTTAGGGGGGATTTTTTTTAAGAAATGGATAAAAGAACTTCTGTAGCTCCTTTTGATATTCCAGTTGTTCTCGTTAAAGCATTTGCTAAAGAATTAGCTTTCCCCCTTCAGATAATCTACAATAACATAACGCGAACAGGTTACTTTCCAAAGAAATGGAAGAAAGGTTTTATTACCCCCATTCCAAAGAAAGGAGCACCTAATGATTTCTCTGGTGTACGGCCGATCACAGTTACATCAATTTTCAGCAGAATTTACGAAAGTTTTGTTGCCACATGGCTTAAAGAATATCTTTTAAAAGTAACTGATCGAAAGCAGTTTGGTAACATTCCTAAGTGTTCGACAGTCCATTACCTAGTTAATCTGATTGATTTTATTTTAAAACATCTAGATGAACCTGGCAAATGGATAAATTTAATTGCAATTGATTTTAAAAAGGCCTTTGACCTTGTTGACCATAAAATTCTTTTCGAAAAAATGGTGGAAAAAATATACCCGATTTTATCGTCAAAATCATCAAGAGCTTTTTGACAAATAGAGAGCAAACTGTGAAGTATAAAGGCCATTTTTATACTTCTTTACCAGTTTTTTGTGGAGTTCGACAAGGAACTGTGATCGGTCCGCTGTGCTTTCTCCTCATGATAAATGAAATTGCTGCTGGGCTGGAGGACAGATGGAAATACGTTGATGATTTGTCCCTAGCGGAAGTCTTATCTGAGGATTTGAAAAGTAACGCTGCCGGTTTCATCGACCAGGTTACCTAAGAGGCGACTGAAATGAATATGGTCGTGAAGAAAGATAAGTGCTCGGTTACGACCTTTTCTTTTCTTAGAAAAACTCGGCCGTCTTTCGAACCTCCTATCGACCCTGGGCTCATCAGTGATAAAATAACGCTACTAGGTGTAGTGATCTCTTTCATGGCATGAAAAGACAACTGTAAAGAAAACTAGCAGCGCAATTCAAATGCTAAATACACTGAAAAAGTTTCGGGTTCCTAAGGACACGCTAAAGCTAATGTTTTGCTCTTTCATTAGACCCTTAGTCGAATATGCTTGTCAGGTTTGGCACTTTGCTCTTACTCAAGGTGAAACTGACAAAATAGAGCGAGTTCAGAAGAGATCGCTGCAAATTATCTATGGTGGTTCCCCCCTAACATACTCTTTTTACCTCAAAGAATTTAAAATCGAATCCCTATCTTCCCGCCGCGAAAAACTATGCCACAGCCTTGGCTCGTCACTTCTCCAGCACCCCATGTACCGTTCATTCCTTCCCCCACCCTTTGTTCTTGTAAGATCTCGTCCCCCCCGAGAAGTGGCTGAAAAGGTTCCCAAACTGACCCCAATCTACTGCAACACTATGCGCTACAGTAGAAGCTTTGTGCCAAGCTTCGTAAAGCAGTACAATGATCTTTAGCGTTTATTTGCCTTGTTAATTTTTGTTCTTTTAAATTATTTGCCTTGTTAATTTTTGTTCTTTTAAATTATCTGTTGACAAATTATTTGATCTTTATTTATGACTATAAAAACATCGTATTTGGGCTCTGCACACGAGAGATATGTTTTGCTTTATTATTGAATAAATTGAAATTGAAAATAACGGCAAAGTAAATCACACCGTCCGAGATCCTACGAAACCTTATTCCTGTTTCATAAGTGTTTGTGCATCGGCGGAATGTTCACCACCTGATTAGCTCAGCTCTTATTTATGATTAAACTTATTTTCTGGGTTTTTTTCTCATATTTGTACTCAACTACTGCACTAATGCCCTAGTGCAGTGTGTAATAAATGATTCATCCATTCATAGGTACTCTTCACTCACATTTTCAGGAACTTCCTAACAGATAACACAAGGATGCGCGGCTTCAACAGATATCTTGAAATGCTACCTTTTAAGTTTCACAAACGTTACGCTTTAAAAGTTTATGCGTACAAGAAGAGCCGAAACATCGCCGAAGAAACATCTGCTGACTTTTTTGTTTGTCATCGTGATATCGACTTTTTTGGCATTTTCGGCTTCGTGGCATTGCTTGTTTTGCATAACATTTCAATGCGTAATGTTTGAAAAATATAACAGCTAGCACCCTATGTGGAAACCGCGCATCCTTGAAAGTCCGTACAAAACGCCCAAGCGTGCAGTGACGATCCTCTCAGATAGGTACAATGCGGCCGGAGTTTCCAATGTCGTTTCCCATCGTCGATACGAACTAATTACTTTCTTGATCTTTAGGTCTGAATGATGCAGTAGATCAAGTCTGTCATCTCTATGACCTGGACCCAGTGGAAATTCGTTTTGGCCTAATAGACGACTGGCTGTCGAACCTCCGTGCTGAGAGCGCCGACCTGGATGAAACAACAGTGGACTGGCAAGTCGTCGACCACAAGAAACCAGATAGTCAGACTAAACGAAGTTCAGTTGCCAGGTAATATACTGTTATACCAGGTAATATTTTTTTTTGTGATGGGGTGGTGTCCCCTGGGGTGAGGTGCAGGAAGGTAATTGGTTATTTTTTATTTTTTTTTTAGGTGTAAGGTTGTGTCTGAGAGTGGTTTTGAGAGTATTTTTCAATCACTATTTTCGAAAGCGGTGTACACTAAAAGAAAGAAATACAAACAGTTAGAAAACGCATTAACAAACACACAAGAACACAATTATGATCTTCGGCCAGGAGACAGGATAGAAGTTAATCCGCTGGTTGGGTCCAGTGTGGATTTGAAGGTTAAACCAAGCCATCGTAGATAATCGGTCGAGCTGATGATGGATGAACCAAGAGAAATCGAGGCATCGGATGTATTTGAAACGTTTGACGAAGGGTTGAAGTGCACTTCTGTCATTTTGAGAGGTTGACATCGAGGCCGACTTTTGAGAAGTTGCGATGACAGTGATGTTTTTGGTGAGTGTGGATCGACTGCGGTATACTAAGAGCAAGTCGTCCGCGTAAGCTATGTAACTTAGGCATAGTCGTATTAAATTAGCAGGAAGGAAAGACTCAAGACATGAAGTTATAGCCGATTTGAAAATGTAGAGAAAATGTAGATCGTTGTATGTTCTAATCGCCAAATCTTGTGCGCTTATGATTTTAGATATTATATGGGGATATGCATATCTAGATATATAATATGTGATAGTGCAAAACGGATACGTCAGCGGAATTTCATCGGAGCTATATTTCTGCCCTTCTTGGCAAGGGTCCTCTTCAGGCTCAAAGCCACTATATAGCCGGATAGGTAAAGTATAGGCAGAGACGTTACAGCGAAAATGCTTAGGGGAGGGGGACGAGGGATTTACCGACTGGCTGGTAATTTTTACCGACTTTTTCTGCAGAAAAAACGACTGTTTTCAACAACAAAAATTACATTTTTGATAAAAATCGACTGATTTTCAGAAAAACCGACTGTTTTCCTGTTTTCATGAAAAAAATCAACTGTTTTGACGAAAAATCGCGGCACTTCGCGCCGATTCGGTTATTTTTTACCGACTGCCCGACAGAATTGGGGGGGGGGGGAGCGTCCCCACTCTCCCCCCAAGTCGTGACGCCCCTGAGTATACGTATGTGGAAAATAAACCAGTTTGAAGATTTTTCTTCGTTACCATATGCATGACCAGCTTGGCGAAGCAAAAGTCTTCGAGCGAATCCGAGTTTGATCTCCGTAGAACGTAAGTTTATAAGTGATCGGGATACGGGTGGCGCAAACGACTTGCATGTACAAAGCTGGAATAGCTCCGTCTCGGCATAGGCCAGGGCATCGGTCAAAAGGGTCTGACTCTTGCAGAAAGTTAACGGTCAAAGAGTTCAGTTTGTATCAGAAGATCGAGGTGTGAAGGTTTAAATAACATAGTCTTTCCTTGGTTTAGATGCTGGCTTCAGCATACATCGCATGGTAGTAAGCATATATGGGAAATCCCGCAAGAAAATTTCACCTCTCTTTGCTTTTTTGTTTTTTTGCTTTGTTTCCGGCTTAATTAAACTGCATGGATCGGTCCATCTTTGTGCCAGTGCCAGATGGACAGGCGGACCAGACACAGTACAAAGATGGGCCGAGGCGATAGTGCCAGATCAACAGGCGGACCCATAGCCAGATGGACAGGCGACGACAGAAGTTATTATAGAAATGACCTGAAAAAAGAAACACTTTTAGTACTTCAGATATACTTTAAAGACGTAGCCTGCTTTCTGGGGTTAAGTAAACTGTCGACGAGCACCTGGAGATACGCTAATATTCCTAAGCATTTTGGCGCGAAGGTAGTTTGTCGAGAATCACATTTGTTACGATACTTACGATATTTCTTACTAATTTCAAACTCGTGGTTTTTATGGCACTTGCAGCTTCGCTCAAGTGTCATATACCGATCACTTTTCGGTCGGTCGGTATGTCCTCTGTTATTCAGATAATCGAAGTAACGGATACGTCAGCTACGATGCTTTAGCAGCCTGTATGCTGGTAAAGCGCCGTAGCTGACGTATACGTTCAATGCAAGGAATATTGGTCCTCTGTTCTCGAGTTAGGGCACTTCCAGAAGTGATAGGGCGATGAAACTCAGCAGGCATATCAGGGACCCGACCAGGCCAACTTGGAAATAGTCACTTCCCCGATCCAACCACCGTGGGGGGAGTGGAGGAAGGGGGAATCTGGAATCTTGAGGTATGTATAACTTTTTAACGGGCTATTATCTCAGTGAAACTTGATATTTGGAAAGACCTCGTGTCTCAAATGTCTGGGTTCAAGCCCGGACCGGATCCGATGAGTTTGGGGGGAGTCCGTAGGGAGAACCGGAAATCGTGTGACACGCTTAGAGCGGAGCGATTGGGATAAAAGTTGGTAGGAAGAACAAGCACAAGCGCTAGATACATCAGGGACAGAACCGGACCGGATTCGGGCATTGGGAGGAGTTGGAGGAATTCCGATGATCGCGTTTTAAGGTACTCCTAGGTGTGCTAGGAATGATGAAAATCGGCTTGATCATTAGACTTGAAAGCCAGTTCCCCGATCCGACCATCGTGGGGGGGGGGGGGGGGTTGAGGGATGGGGAATCCAGAATCTTGAGGTATGTATAACTTTCGAACGGGTGATCGGATCTTAATTGAACTTGATATTTGGAAAGACCTCGTGTCTCAGATGTCCCGAATCAAGCCCGGATAAATGTGTGTGGGGGGGATGGAGGGAAGAACCGGAAATCTTGTGATAAGTGGTCTGGAATTCCGGTGATCGTGAGTTAAGGTACTTCCAGATGTTCTAGGACGATGAAACGTGGCTTGAACATTAGAGACTTGACAATATTGGCTTAGAAATTTTCACTTCCCAGGTTCGACCAACCCTTAAAAGTACTAATATACATTTTCATGATCGCCACGGGCCAATGATCACTTTTGGCTAAGGGGTTTTGCTTAGAAATTAATTTCTAGCTCCCTTAAAGTGCGCATCTTAAGCGCCAAGTAATAAAAAACTTTGTACCAAACCATACATTCTCGTGATTTCCAAGGGCACATGATATTCCCATCTCAAGGGTCTTGCATACAAATAATCACAACTTACTTTCATTCTCTGACCCAGCCTTGCAAGTGCCATATGTGCTTCTAGCTCTAGTTTGATAGTTGCCCGCGAATTGCAATGGCAAGTCATTTGTACATATAAATATTATATATATAATATACAAATGATTATACATAGCCTATCTACATTTAAGAAGCTGTTAAGCCATACAAAGAAAAAAAAGCATACCAGAACATCCTCAGTTTTTTCTCACATTCACAACTTAATAACACCAGGGACCCATACATTTCTTGTAATGACTCGCCATTCAGGGGGCGTGTCATTTCCTATGCTTCTATGTTGCTATGTTGCCCGAGCCTCACCTAGTTTCCAAAAATTCCGCTTGGGTCGAATCGGCGTTCTTCCTCAGATAGAAAATATTTGTTGGAACAAGTTTCAAAGAACACAGAAACCGTCGGCACATCGGGTTCTTTTTATACGCAAGAAATGAAGTCCTGCAAACATTTTTCGGGCAAAACACCGAAGAAATCGAATTCTGTATGCTTTTCTGGTGCCTCTGTGGTTTTTGTCGGTCGACTCGTCAACCCATCGGGTTCTTTTTATACGCAAGAAAGGAAATCCTGCAAACATTTGTCGGGCAAAACACTGAAGAAATCGAATTCTGCATGCTTTTGTCGTGCCTTGTTAGTCTCGTCGGTATATTGGGTTCTTTTCATAGATAAGGTATCCAGAAGAAATAATTTTGTATGCATTTGTTGGGCGTTGGTCGATTCATCGGCACGTCGGGTTCTACTTGTACGTAAGAAATTAAATTCTGCAAGCTGTGTCCGATGCACCCAGAAAGTTCAAGTCTCATCGGCACAAGGGGTTATGTTTACACGTAAGAAATCAAGGTCTATACAGTCTAGTCCAGCAAAACACAAAAAAATGAATGGCGAATCATTACAGGAAATTTATGGGCCTCTGGTAACACCTACAAACTTTCTGCTAAACTAATCGCGTTTTCAGTCATATTTCTCAAACAAACTGTAAACCTAAGAGACGTAGACCTTATTATACTTAGAAGTAGCAAGTAACAAAGAAGTAATAAAGCTTAACGAAATTTAATAATAATAATAATCATAGATTTAGTGCCCATCGTAATGCACAAACGTGCAAAAAGACGGAGTAATTAAACGAAGAAGAAGAAAAAGAACAAGAAATTAGAAATCGTATTTCTGCTTTTGCCTGTTTTTGGCTATTAATATTAATAATAATAAACTACTTCAGGACTCTTGTATTCTACGGCATCAGCTCTGTTGCAGCTTTTGCTACTGATCTCCAGTGGCGCTCATGGCTTGCCTTCCTTGCAAAAGATCTGTTCAGACGGGATAAAAAAATAAGCTTGATCCACCGCCAGTTTTTCCTCGGAGTTTGTGATGGACAAAGTTTGAAGAATCGGTCGGTAATCTTGAAAAGACGCGGACGCTTGTTCAGCTTTTTTCGCCCACAGAATCCGATGCAAAATCGGTATTCAGCGTGTTATGCCATATCTGCAAATGCTTCATAAGTTTTTGCTCGTGCGAGTGAAAACTCGTAGAATGACATTGCAAATCGTTCAATCACATGCATGGAGTTGAGGAGACCACCTATGCAAATGTCTGGTCCTCTTTTGTCTAGTGAACTTAAACAACAGTGTTTTTTCTTTATTTTCAGAACTCTCTGCAATATGTTACTATTCTAAGCAACCGTAACCAACCTAAAACTACACTAATCCGAAAGAATTAATTTATCAAATTACTATAAAAGAAAGTTTCTTAATTCACTCAGTTTCTCGGAGTAAACGGCAGTTCATTAACTTTAATTTCCACTTCAACATCATGAAAAACCATGTCCCGTTACTAGTAGGCATGGGCACTGTTCTGTTTTGTCATTCAAACAGTAACAGGCAGAAACGGGTCACATAAGAACAGAAACAGAAAGAAAACAGGAAACTTGAAAACAGGTCCTGTTCTGTTTTAACAGAAATGATGACTTCGAAAACAGAAAGAGCTGTTAAACAGGCAAAGAAAAATAGAAAAGGCTGTTTAAAACAGGTGTTTTTTTATTATTTGATTTCCCGTATTTTTTATGATTTTTTATAGTATAGAGTTCACCTTTGGTTTGCCCACCAAGAAGTATCTTAAATAGTTATTCCTTGCTCCACACAGATGCCTTTATTCGAGTTCTTTTCATGGAACAAGAAATATCTTGGTCCAGAATTCCAGCTGCCCATACCAATGAATTACACTTTCTCCCGATGGAAAATGAGCCATAGAAGTTTCGTTTGTCTTGACAACAAATTTTCGCTTACCTTTCCACTTGGATTGTTTGTCATAGTATATATATTAAAATGATGTATATTAAAATGGTATTCACAAAATTGAACTATGGATGCAAGTGTGGCTGATGGAAGTCAGCGTCGAAAAAAGTCACCATCTTCGCCTGGGACCCTCTCACTTTAAAACTTTCTATACTTTCAACAGCCATACGATACCCGAATGCATGACCCAAAGGGATCTAGGGGTCCTGATCGATGGGGATCTGGGTTTCTCTCAATATTACAACCTTACCATGAAAAAGTGTAATAGAATCCTTGGTGGAATTCGAAGAAACTTTACATTTAAGCAGGATGGTTTGTTCTCACTTCTTTTCAAGTCGATGGCTCGCCCGATCGTTGAATCTGGCCACACCACAATGAGGCCGTATCACAACTGTGACATTGATGCTTATGAAACAAGACCAAAGGTGTCGATGGGATCCCAAAAATCTAATATTTGATTCAGACAATTGAGTCTTGTCTTCGCCAGATCCAGTCTTGGACAGGCTAATCATCAGAGAAAACCAAGTTCAGATATACCTCTATAAGCCATATCTATTTTGACGATACTGACCGAGACTTCCTGCCGATTTCCGAGGGAACTACTAGTCCAGCAAAAAAAAAATACAGAAACAAAAACAGCGTATCTCCTAATCCCTATAAAGAACATCTAATCAACTTTGAATAAAAGTTTGACTTAAAAAAAAATCCGGTTACAACCGGATTCCGGAATAATTATATGTTCGGGTAAAAAACCATTGTCATAAACCGACTCAGCCTCTCTTCTTACCCCTTAATCTGTCATCTAATCGAACTTTTGCTTTTAACAAATTTTCCGGTTTTGGCCGGATTCCGGGCGAACTAGTTGTCCAGCGAGAAAATGATTTTCACCATCGTGTTCGGCGTGTCTTTTTACTCATAAATCAAACATTTAATCAACTTCAGATTAAACTTTTACTTTTAACCAACTTTCCGGTTTTCGCCGGATTCCGGGCGAACTACATGTCCGGGTAGAAAATTGTTTTCACATAAGTGTTCAACATGTCTTCTTGCCCTAAATCGAACATCTAATCAACTCGAAATAAAACTTCTAATTTTAACAAACTTTCCGGTTTCGGCCGGATTCCGGGCGAACTACTCGTCCGATGACAAAATAGTTTTCACCATCGTGCTCAGCATGTCTTCTTACCCCATAATCGACTATCACATTAGCTTTTTCAAAATATTTTGTTTGCCCCTTAATTTGAACCCCACCCCTAAATGTAGGGCTACAAAGCCCATCTACGAACTTGACTGGTCCGACGACCCAACGAATCCTCACACCAAGTTTCATCAAAATATCTCATTCCCTTCGAGAGTTATCGTGCTTACAGACGGACAACTTTTGAGATGTCATAGGAATCCCTCCACTTACGTTTTGGGATCCCAAAAATTCAACGGAGAGCTACGAAATTCGTACCAGATCTGCGCGATCTTCCCTACCAAGTCAGGTTAGCCAGGTTGTGCCTTCCCTCCATTGCATACAGATTTTTTAGAGGAGACCTGATTGAAACATTCAAATTAATGAGACTGATTTAGTAAGATTCAGCATTAACCGTCATCATCGGATTCATCCGGGGCACGCGTACAAGGTTGCAAAATCAAGATTCCACAAGGACGTTTTTAAGTGGGGTTTTGGCAACAGAATTTTTTATCCTTGGAACAGCCTCACCGAAGATGCGGTTAATGCTGAATCGATCAATAGTTTCAAGTGCATTGTTGATGGGATTTTTAACTCTGACTACTCAAAATTTCTTAGAGTTATTTAGAGACGAAAGCCTTTTATCTTGCTTTGTATTATTATTATTATTGGTATTATTATTATAGTGGTTGGTAATAAACTAAAGTTTATGGATCATACAAACTCAAAGTAAAGCAAGCTTCACTCCATGACAGTGGTTGGTGATGATGGTCGTTTTTTCTGTGAGGGGTGGGTCGCGAGGGATGCATGTTCAGTCTGAATACCGAATAGCTTTTCTCCGGTGGTTTCTGATGCGCCTCCTTGCCGGCTGAATGTGAGTTTACTATTCTCCGAAAATCCGTGAAACTCAACTTTTCTGTATAGAACTGATGTTGTGACAAAAAAGTCAGGAATTCCAGTCGCGAACCACCGATGCTGATCGTGTGTTTGCATCTTGAACCGGTGCGGATGTTGTGATGTCGCTAACCTAGTTTCAGCCTTTTTACTTAAGTTGAAAGTATTAGTCTTTTGAAATCACATTTAACTTCGCTGCACAGATAATACGTCATGTGAGCACTTCTTGGTGATCACATGTTCGGTTTTAGTGGAAAGTTCATTTACCAACACTCCACTCTTGCGTCCGCGATAGCCGATTTTCCGTTCTCGGTTTTCACCGTTTTATTTGTCATTCTTATCTCGTGAACCATGACAGATACTAATTTGAAACTTGCTGTACTTGTGGGCTTTGGGGTCTAGTTATGCCTTCTGGAATTCAACCCCCCATACACTCTCGGTTGAAGGGCAAATGGTCACAATTCTCCCAGTGACTAATGTTTCCGAAAGTTTGACCGAAAAGGGCTGGAATAGGACAATCTAGTTACCCATCACTTATTCACTTAAATTAGCTTGAAGAGCGGCTGAAAATGTGTTACTTCGTTGTTCCGCTATTCACGAGTAATCGATTTTTAAATAGTGGAATTTCCGTGTGATTTGTAGTACCTCTATGCGATTGTATTTTTGTTGCATGCCTTACGAGAAAGGTTTATGATTTCTTTTTTGTTCCGGCACTAAGCAATCTTCACCAATTTCACCACTGACCAATGAAAAGCCGCGTTTGTGTTTACAAAAAAAAATTCCCGAGTCATAGTATAATTTTCCAAACAATTCAGTATGTTAAATTAAATGACACAAAAATTAGTTGGCTTTTCAGTTAAATGCGTTTAACTGAACCGTTAAACTTTTAACACCGTTTTGCGAATTATGTGCGACTGGGCCCGGATTGCCCAGAGTAAATTACGTGACCAAATTCGCAAATCCCCCCCCCCCCCCCGACATCCAAACGCTGGCAACTGGGCCCATATTGACCAATGAATTAAAAGTCAAGGGCGAATGATTATTAGGCTGTTCGTACACAATATATGATATACATTTTACTTTTACACATCACGTTTGAGCACTTACGCTCTTGTTCAGATTGGAACCGAAGACGGCTGCTGCCACGACGGGTCGGAATGCTGCAACAGTAGTATAAGACTTAGCTGACTACGTATCCATTTAGCTCAGTCAAATGCGATTCGCGTCAGCTGCGGCTGAACGAACGGTATCTGAAGTTCCCATTTTTTCAACGGTATCCGAAGTTCCCATTTTTTCACGATTTCGAACAAGTAAGAAGAAATATTCAATTTTTTGCTGTTGTTCCTACTGTTGCTTGATTCTTGCTCAATATTTTTCATAGCCGTCATCGCATCCACATTTCGCTTGGTTACTGGTAAGGTTGACAAATTGGCCTCGTTTTGGAATGTGGCATTTCGAAATGATGGAAATCTTGAGTTAAAAGATGTGTTGTGCTGATAAGGTGGGTTGCCCCAAAAAAACAGATTTGGCTGTTTAAACAGGCAAAAAGATAGGAACAGGGCGAAACAGGACACACCAAAACGGAATAGAACAGGTGAGAAAAAAACAGCTGGCTTCAAAACAGCTGTTCTGTTTATTTTTGGGTCCCTGAAACAGAAAACAGTAAAACAGGAGGAAAAAACAGAAAACAGGAACAGTGTCCATGCCTAGTTACAAGTAATAACTGTATTTACTTTTATTTTAGTATTCTCTATCTGATCAGCAACGCGTCTACCGAGACCTACCTTGACCACTTGTACAACTACGTCGTAAGTCAAGATGTTGTACACGATTCCCAGTTCAAGCTGTGCTCCCTTGACGTCCTGCTGTTAGCCAATGACAATGCCGCCTTTAAAAATATTGGAACCAGCAAAGAAGAGCTCAGGTAAGACCCGGAATCAGAGCAAAATAACACTAGAGAATAGTGGCAAGATTTCACAAAAGCGACACACACATGAACAGCAGCGATACTAGCACCACTAGCGATAGAGAACTTCCTAACTTAAGCTCGATCATTCGTGCACCAGTGATGGCTCTAATAACTTAATATTCTGAACCAGAGCAGAAAGAACTAGGAAGCAGTGCCGAGACTTGGCAGAACTGACATACACTCTAATAGCAGCGACACTAGCACCACTAGCGATAGAGAACGTCCGTACTGTAACTAATTCAGTCGTTCACCAGGGCTGGCTCCAATAACTTCATATTCTGAAAATTGCACAAAAATGATAGAGCATCCATGTTTCCATGCTGTGTGCAGGCCGCAACTTTGCTTTACTAGAAATTTCTGAACCTGCAAGTTTGTCTTGCTTTAATGCCGCAGGCGTAGTGGGCGGCGCTACGAGTATGGCCCGTTTGCAAAGCATAGAAAGCATAGTCTTAGTGCTACTCCCTAGTGTTATTTTGCTCTGTCCTGAACACAGCAAAAAATTGATACAACCTCCCCTGTTTCCTCGATATATGCAGACCGCATCTTAGCTTTACTACAAATTTCTAAACCCGCAAGCTTGTCTCGCTTTAAATACCGCAAGCAGAGCGGGCGGCTCCATGAGTATGGCCTGTTTGCGAAGCATGGAAAGCATAGGTCTTGACGCTACTTCCTAGTGTTATTTTGCTCTGCCGGAATACTCTCTCCACAATTGCATAGAATAATAACATGTTTTGTATAAGTTAAAGGATTTATTGACCTCCATCTTCGAGACAAAGTATGTGGTGCTCTGCGCGGCTTGGTCTGAACAGATAGAAAAATTATTTAGCCTTTCTAGAAAAAGAGAAAAGAACGAAGTACTTTATTCTACCTGACTATAGAGGTGCCCTTTATTGTTTTGCTGGAAACGAGGCAGGGCTATGTGTGGTAGATATGTAGGTCTATATATGTGTGGCGGAAGGTAGGATTAACAGCCAATATGAATGATTATTACGAACAAAACGGTACCTTTTTTCTGCAAAACGCTGACACCAGCCAACATTACTCACAGACAAACGAAACCAAATTCAGCTTTTAGAATCAGTTCATTCCTCCTCACCTGCTCATTAATTGTTGGTTAGACCTGCTCTACTTTCCTATTAAATGACTCTAGCGGACACGCCTTTTTTTTGCACACCTTTTGTGGATACTTAAACAGAAATTATGGAAAAATCTGGAAAACTTTATCGAAATAAATAAGAACTGCCAAACATTTAGCTTTCTTTTACGTTTTCTTCATTAAAAGCTAAACTGAGAGAGCTACTCTGGCAGTGCCCAGCAGTGTACTTTTCGAATCGCACCACTAGATGATCCCTTGGTCGTACCGACTCCTGGTTGGAAACTAGAAGTGCAAGTGCAAAGTGCAAGATCTAGACACTGGAAATGCGATAACACTTCTGGACTAACCCCTTTATCTTGAAGATCTAGAGCTGGCCCTTAGAATAGTCTCAAAGGTCGCCTGCGAGTTTACCTTCCATCTTTATGCTTGTTTAATTAAAAGTGTGATGTGAGTATCATGAACTACAAGGGGGGGGGGGGTTCTTCCGAACCGGATCACTGATCCTATATCCGGGTCCAACGGAGATGTCGTAGAAGTTGTGAAGCAAGTTCCTAGTCCACTCGATAGTTAAGCGTTTGGAGCGCTAGTATTAGAAGTCAGAGCTCGGGGGTTCAGGTCCGGCTGTACCTTAAATCGCATTCTCCAGTGACAAAAGTGGCAATGCTCCTGTAGAGTCGCTGGTGGTGTGATGATTTTTTTTTAGGTTTTGGGATCCCAAAAAGTAAGTGGCGGGATACCTTTTTTATAGGTTTTGGGGATCCCAAAAAGTAAGTGGCGGGATACCTATGACATCGCAAAAGTTGTCCGTCTGTGCGCACTATAACTCTCGAAGGGAATGAGATATTTTGATAAAACTTGGTGTGAGGATTCTTTGGGTCAAGAGTAAGGTCTAGTTCGTAGATGGGCTCTGTAGCCGTACATTTGGGGGTGGGGGACGGGTTTAAATTAAGGGGCAAATGAAGTATTTTTAAACAGACAATGTGGTCGTCGATTATGGGGTAAGAAGACATGCTGGACACGATGGTGAAAACCATTTTGTCATCAGAAAAGTAGTTCGCCCGGAATCCGGCCAAAACCGGAAAGTTTGATAAAAGTAAAAGTTTTATTTGAAGTTGATTAGATGTTCATTTAGGGGTAAGAAGACATGCTGAACACTTATGTGAAAAGCATTTTCTACCCGGACAACTTTTTTGCCCGGAATCAGGCCGGAAAAGTCAAAGTTGTACTTGAAGCTGGTGAGATGTTCTTTATACGGATAAGGAGATACGCTGAATTCGTTTTCTGGACAAGTATGGTAGTTCGTTCAGAATTTGGCCGAAACCGGTAAACATGCATGCTGAATCCATATCTGAACTTAGATGATGAATAATTTGGCCTTACTCTGTTTACACTGGATCTGGCGAAAACAAAACCTAATTGTCTACATCAAATATTCAGTTTTGTGGGATCCCATCGGGACCTTTGGACGTGTTGCCATTGGTTTGTCGACAACTAATGTCTGGTCGCTGACTCTGCTGCGTCCCATTCGTACTTCCAAGCTTTCGACGACCATTCCCTGTCCAACTTAACTTTGAAGGCATCTATTGTTTCTGCATTGACAGTATCCTCGGAAAAGGAGTTCCAGTTGTTAATCACTCGAGTTGTGAGGAACTGGTTTCTAGCTTAGGTACTGGTGGATGGCTTGATGATGTTCTTTGAGTGACCTCTATTCCTCACTGACGTACTGAAGTTGGAGAATTGAGTCATTACTTGTTGGTCAATTAGTTTTAACGTTTGGGTTGCATCTCCTTTTTTTTCTGTAGCTAAGGCTTGGTAGGTGAGCTCTTCAAGTCTCGCACTGTAGGACTTGTCTTTTAGACCGTGGACTAATTTGGTGTCCCTTCTCGGTACTTTTTCCAGTACTTCACAGTCCTTGGCCAAACCTGAACTGGCAACCGACATACCAACCTCCAACTTTGGTCTACCAAGACTTGCGTTTTTGCTGATACCATGGTATCTGTTACCACAGTAACTGGAACTGCAATTAGTCGTTTTTGCAGTTATCGTGGTATCTGATACACGGGGCTCTTGCAAAAACAACTATTGCCGAAATTGCACTTTTCGAAGGCATCCCAAAAGAAAAACAGATATCCAGTCCAGTTACATCACTAAGTGCTAAACTTCTTTCTCACCAATCTGACAAAATATGATGAAAGTGAGATGACTTTTCAGATACCACGACCAGTTACCACGGTCGGACCGTAGTATCTGAATATCTGATACCACGATAACTGGCCAGATACCACGATAACTGGCCAGATACCACGATAACTGCAAAAACGCCTTTTGACCGTGGTATCAGATACCACGATAACTGCAGAAATGAATTTAGACCGTGGTATCAGAGACCATGGTATCTGCAAAAACGCAACTAAGGCCTTTATAAAGCTTTGTAACTACCAGTTCGGATCGGCTACTCGGCTAGTGAATGTTCGTTTAATTATGCCAAGTTTCTGGTTTGCTTTAGTTGCTGGTTTCTTTGCATGGTTGCTGAGCTTGAGCGTTTTGTCAACCATGACTTCAAGATCTCTCTCCTCGTCTGTTGATGTTATAGAGACTGATACCATTTTGGTCGGTCATAGTGTACACTGACTTGGGGTTGTTTTTGCAAATTTGTACAACTTTGCATTTTTCAATGTTAAACTTAAGTTGCCATTTGTTTACCCAATTGGTGAGCCTGTCAATATCCTCCTGTAGAGTCTCAACCTTTCTTGCATTCTCAACTGACCCCATCAGTTTTGAACCACCTGCATATAATGTCATTTTGCTATTGATATGGATAGATAGATAAATCTTTTTATTCGCCAAAAACTGATCATGGCTCACCTCAAATTTGTTCGGTATAGTCATGGAAAACTATATATGTATATGTATAGTCATGGAAGTCATGGAAAACGGGCATCATTGATATACAGGTTAATGAGACTTAGACCAAGCACACTACCTTGTGGGACCTTCTGACAGGACTGAATTTCCTAGGCTTGCTGCTATTTTTACTTGCTGGGAGCGCCGAGTCAGAAAATCTTGAATCCAAGCTACGCATGAAGCATGTATCCCTAGGACCTTAAGTTTGAGTATCAAGAGTTTATCTGATACTTTAATCAAAGGCCTTTGTAGATCAAACAATACAATATCAACTGGGAAACCAAAATCAACCAGCTTTGTCACAAAGTCATATGAATGAGGTTTGTGTCCACACTTCTACCGGTTCTGAAGCCATGCTGCCCTTCATGTTCTAGCTTGTTCTTTAGAAGGATGTACTAGTTGCTCTTACTAGGAGTGGCTTTTTCCCAATAAAGTGGTTCTGAATTATTCTTTTTGAAAAATACTCATTTACTTCGTGAAATTAGGGATTCTCTCGTTAGCACTTGCGGGGCCTGCCGGCCGGGCTTCGCAAAAAGTTTAAAAGAAATTTGCACCGTAGTTAAATGTTGAGAATTTCACAGAAATCATGGTCATCCGATAGACAGGACTTCTTTTTCCCGCGGCAAAAAAAAATTGACAGGCAACCTGTGAAAACCGCGGCTATCGCTGAAAGGCGGAAAATTCAAATAAAGTGTTTCGTAAGAAGTTTGGAAAGGGGGAGATTTTAGTGGAGGGTAGATCACGTATGTCGTCACTGGGAAAGACGAGTACTTTGATAATTCACACTTTCCCTCGTATGGGAATGCTTTAGAGCACTTAGAAGCATGCTTTATAGTAAAGGATGACGCCATTTACACTAACACATGTGAACATACTTTTCGCGTTTGCTGAAATCCCCCGAGCTGGCTATAGTGCTAAGAAACATTGTTCAGTGAACCGAAAAACAAAGGTTAACCTCAAGCGGGGTCAGAACCGCATTATGAATCTCCGCCAATAATCTAGTGGTAACAGTTATGTTTAAGAATAAATTGGCATGGTGATTGGTGACAGATAGGTATGATCAACACCATGACTGTCAGTTTGTCTCATAAAACTTTCACTCGTTAAAAATATTCCGTCTTAGATATAGCTCTGTCTATATAGACAAGACCAAAGGTTTCAATGGGATCCCATTCTTCTATTTATTCATAAGCTACCGCTTGAATACTTACAAAAAATAATATTACCGTTTTGGAACTTTTGACAACTTATAGTCAAACAAAACTAATCAAATGAGAAAACCAAGTTCAGATATGGATTCAGCAAGAATGTTTACTCGAATATCTCGTCCTAATCGACTTCAGGAAGGTCCTTTACTTTGACAAAAATTTTCGTATTTTAGCAGTATTCTCGGCTAACTGCATGCACAGCAAAAGAGCTAGTTACATTGAGAGGAGATGGGTTTTGACAAATTTTGCCAGCTGATCTGTCAAGTAAATAAAGTTCAAAATCCAGTTCAGTATGTCTCCTTACCCCGATACCGAATCTCTAATCGACTTCAGAAAGAGCTTCAACCAAACTTCTAGTTTCGACGGAATTCCGGGTGAATAATTTGTCCGGCAAGAAAACTAAGTTCGACTATCTCACAAACTTTTTAAAATTATTGAATTTCGCCCCTTAATTTGAAACCAGTCCCCCACCCCCAAATATACAGCTTTGGGGTCCATCTACGAACTCGCCCTGTCCCTTGACCTATAGAATCCTCACACCATTTCATCCAAATATCTCATTCCCTTCGACAGTTGTCGTGCTCAGAGGCGTTACTAGCCAAAATGTTTGGGGGGGGGGACAAAGTATTTACCGACTGGCTGGTAATTTTTACCGACTTTTTTTTGCAGAAAAAAACTACTATTTATTCAAACAATGTTTACAACGGATACGTAAGCTATGATTCTTCATAAGCGATAAAAACAAACCTTGTGGGGAAACAAACCTTTCGGGAAAACCAACCTTGTGGGCCTTCTGTGCCCTTCTTGGCAAGGGTCCTCGTCAGGCTGTCAATCCTCTGGTTCAACTTCGGGGAAAGAAACAAACCTGTAATAAATAACTGAAGCTTCTACCGACTATAATTATCTTATCAAAGTAAATTATCTTCAGACACCACTATAATGAAAAAACTAGTCCTGAGATTTAATTTTTGACACGGACGCTGTTTTTGCTGCACGATTGGGGCGATGACAGGAAAGTTTTTTTTCTGCATTTTGGTCAACTTCGTTTTTTTTTAGTAATAAGGGGCTGAAAACTTAAACATTATTTTATTAGTAGCCCCGTTCTACGTTTCTATTATTGAGTACTCGCCTGTATCTATTACTTTGAAATAATTACTAATTATTCAAGTCAGCTTGGGCTCAAAGAATATTTAAAAACTACTATTTTCAAGAAAAAAACGAGTTTTGGAAAAAATACCGATTTTTCAGAAAAACTGTTTGTTTTGGCGAAAAATCGACTGATTTCAAGAAAAAAACCACTGTTTTCATGAAAAAAATCAACTGTTCTGACGAAAAATCGTGAGCGCCGACTCGGTTAATTTTCACCGACTGGCCGACAGCATTGGGGGGGCGTCCCCCCCCCCCCACCCGTCGTGACGCCCCTGGTCGGGCTCACAGACGAACAACTTTTACGTAGTCATAGGCATCCCTCCACTTGCGTTTTCGGATCCCGATAAATCATTCAGTTTCTCTGACATCGTTAGTGTATCTTTCGGTGAGATTTGGCTACGCTTCTTCTGTAACGGATCAGCTCTGTTAAATCAGAACTGAAGCACTGAAATTAAAAAAAAAATATCGTTTCCTTTCTTTTCATCAGAGTCAATTCACGCTTCCCAATTTGCGGGTTCGTGTGGTCGCGACGTGCGTGCGAAATTTGGGGTTCCAGATGGAAGAATCGCTGGAGTGATAATTTGTTGGATTTAGAAGAATTGAACCTTCATGGCCTGCTGAGTTTCCTCTAAAAAGTAAAACACACAAGTCAAGGACTGAAACAAGTTCCCACATTTATGCACGCTTTGATATTTGACTATGAAGGCTGTATGTGTGAATCCTGACCGATGTCCGAGTTTGTGTCCGGAACAGTTGCAGCATTTGAATAGATTTGTTGGTACTGGTTCACATCATTGTAGTCGGTAATCCTAATGGACGCTTTTTCTCCTATTTATTGGGATCTCAAAACGTTAAGGGGAGGGATACCAATGACATCGCAAAAATTTCCATCTGTCTGTAAGCACGATAATTCTCGAAGGAAATGAGATATTTTGATGAAACTTGGTGTGGGGATTCATTGTGTCAAGGGTAAGGTCAAGTTCATAGATGGGCTTGTAGCCCTACATTTAGGGGTGGGGCAGGGGGTTCAAATTATGGGACAAGCAAAATATTTTTAAATAGCTAATGTGATAGTCCATTATGGGGTAAGAAGGCATTCTGAGCACGATATGACAAGTAGTTCGTCCGGAATCTGGCAAAAACCGGAAAGTTGGTTAAAAGTAAAAGTTTTATTTGAAGTTGATTAAATGTTCGGTTTAGGGGTAGGAAAACATGCTGAACACCATGGTGAAAACCATAGTTCGTCCGTAATCCGGTGAAAACCGGAAAGTTGTTTAAAAGTAAAAGTTTCATTTGAAGTTGATTAAATGTTCGATATAGGGGTAAAAGGACATGCTGAACACGATGATGAGAACCATTTTCTCCGCCGAACAACTAGTTCGCCCGGAATCCGGCCAAAACCGGAAAAAAATTTAAAAGCAAAAGTTTGATTAGATGAGAGATTAAGGGGTAAGAAGAGAGGCTGAGTCTGTATGTGACAATCGTTTTTTACCCGGACATATAATTTGTCCGGAATCCGTAACCGGAATTTTTCTTAAGTCAAAGTTTTATTTAAAGTTGAGATTTTCTTTATAGGGACAAGGAGATACGCTGGATTCGTTTCTGAATTTTCTTCTTTTGCTGGACTAGTAGTTCTCTCGGAATTCGGGTGAAACTGGAAACTTGGCAGAAGTAAAGCAGGAAGTCTTGGTCAGTATGTCAAAATAGATATGGCTTACAGAATATCTGAACTTGGTTTTCTCTGATGATTAGCCTGGCGAAGACAAGACCCAATTGTCTGAATCAAATATTAGATTTTTGGGATCCCATCGACACCTTTGGTCTTGTTTGTCTTGTGCGTCCTCGAGGGAACTTGAAGATATCCAGTGACATAATTTCTCTGTCCGTCTGTTTGTAAGCACATTGATCTCGATTGATTTTAGATGTTTTCTTGAATCTTGGGATAGAATTAATCCACAACAGGGCCATGTTCAAGTTTATAGATGGGACTTTTTACCTCAACATTTCAGGGTGATGATGTGGCCATAGAACTGCGGTCGGATAAACTTTTTGTTCACGTTGGAAGGAAAAACGTTATCAGTTATTTTTACTAATGCTAGTCCAGAAGTGAGTCTGGTGAAAATTCGGATTGTAGGAGTAAATGAAAAGAAAACCATAGTTTCAGGCCTAAACAAGGTAAGAGCCAGGTTCAGAGAGAACAGGAAAATTATGAAAAAATAGTTTAGTGTGGTGGCTCTTATGATTTGGTTTTGTTTTTTGCTGAGGACGCATTGCCGGAAGTGCAACCGAAACATCCGAAATTTTATGTATCCCTCGCACATCATCTTAGAGGGATAAATAGTCGGTTAAGAAAAAACCCTGAAAATCTCGTGTTTCTGTTTTTGTTTTCAATGAATGGTTAGCTTTTCTTCAAACCTTATATTAATGAAACGAGGAAAGATAACACGTAGTAAAAAGATCTCTAGGTTAAGACGTCTGTTAGACTTTGCCTCTGGCTGATAGTTTGGCTGGAATCTGGTGAAACTGGGAAGTTAAAAAAAAAAAAAAAGAGGAAAATAATTAGGGGTAGATTTAGTGCTGGAAAAGCACCATCGAGGTAGGCTGGTGGTTTTCATATTGGATAGATAGATCGGCCCGAGTGCCGTTAAGGCCGCAACCGATAGGGCCGAACAGAATACACTATGGACATGGATAGCGGGGGTATAGGGGTAAAACAGTATTACCCAAGAAGCTGGTGGGTAGTATAAATTTCTATACACGACATATGAATACTTAGAATTCGAAAATGCGAACTCTCACTGCACAAAGATAGGTACAAAGATTGGCTACTGTCATTGTTTATTTTGTACTAAACACTCGCGGTCGATCTCGGTCCTTTGGTAGCTTTGGAAGCTGACGCATGGTTGTATTCCGGTCCTTCTGTATCCTCCAGTCTTCAAAAGATCTAGAATTTAAGGATCCTAGAATATAGAAAAGGCAGAAACGTTCTAAGAATATTTCAGTACCCAATCTGTTGTTGACACTTAATGTCGCAAATTTTACCCAACACTTTTTGTTCACACTAATCGACATGCTTAATAACAATTTAGACGTATTTGCTGCAGTAATTCGTCTGTAATTGATAATATGTGTTGGTACCTGGGGGGAGAAAGTGAACAACAGATCATCTATCATCATGACGGACGGAGTGCAAGTAAAGAATAAATTTGGGCGTCATGAATTCAAAGGCTAGACATCCTCTTCGAGAGAAGGTTTGGATGGATTTGGAGCTTCGTTTTCGTGCCTTTTTGAAATTCGGTAGTCCATTGCTAAATTCCTTATCAGGTTGTTCCGAGTCCCAACATATGTTGCATATGTAGGATCCAGAGTCATTACTAGTCAAGATGTGCTGGGCTGGGGGACCAAGGTATTTACCGACTGGATAGTCATTTTTACCGACTGTTTTCAGAAAATCGTCGCGCAACGTGCCCTCTCATTTTTATACTGAGTGACCGACAGCATTGGGGGGGGGGCGTCCCCCCATATGTGACGTCTCTGTTGGGATCTCTTCGAAACCTTTAATCTTTTTCCTTCGAGTCTTTGACCGGACACCCTACAAAGGTATCGTCGCGAACTGACTACCGTAGCATATTTTCGTACTAGGCTATTGGAACCTCCTACTCAGCGTCATTTTGCTGGTAGATAGCAACAAGTAAAATGTTGTTTTCTTAAATGAAACCCAGCTTGAAAGATAACCACCAAGGGTTTGTCTCCCGAGGTTTTTTATGATTTTTTTTGGAACTTGATGGGAAATTAAAAAAGTTAGCCGCAAATTAAATTTCAAATAATAAGTGAGCCATGTATTTTATTTTTGTTTTCAGGCATTTGAAATTACTGCAAAAAAGAAAGAATAGTGCTTCCATGAGTTTCGGCTTTTGGCTGAAAAAAATATGCTGCGTAAAAATTCGTCGTTCCTCTCCGTCCGTTTATCTACCCTTCAGTATTTGGGCAGTCCCGCGAGTCTAGTTCTAGTTCGCTAGTCCCGCTGTTTCTGACGGTATGATTCGCTGTTTCCTGTTAGCCTACTTACCGGGATCAGCGGGCTTATTCGAAGCTTATTTGTTAAGTCGAAGTGTAATATATGCTTCCTTGCTAAACAGGGTCTTCGATCCAGGAGTACCCATTGATTGTATTCTAAGAAGCCTATATAACAAGACCGAAGACCAACAAGACCAGATCCAGTCTTCGATAGACTTTTTGAACATTTTTACTATTAAAATTCAGAAACAGGTTAAGGCCAAATAGCTAATGATCTGAGAAAGCCAAGTTCAGATATGGATTCAGCATGTGTGTTTATCCCTATAAGCCATATGTGTTTTGACGAAAACTTCCTGCCGCTTCAGCCAATTTCCCGGTTTCGACCGAATTCCGGAACTACTTGTCCGGCGAAAAAAGAAAGCTCAAAAACGAACTCAGCGTATCTTCTTTCTCCAGTACTGAACATGTCTAATCAACTTCAAATAAAAATTTAACTTATAACAAATTTTCCGGCTCCAGCCGGATTCCGGTGGAACTATATGTCCCAGTAAAAAATGATTGTCATACACGGATTCAGCATCTTTTCTTACTCCTAAATCAGATATTTAATCAACTACAAATAAAACTTTTACTTTTAACAATTTTCTGGTTTTGGCCAGATTCCTGGCGAACTACTTGTCCGGGTAGCAAATTTTTTCACCTAAGTGTTCAGCATGTTTTCTTACCCCTAAATCGAACCTCTAATCAACTCAAAATAAATTTTACTTGTAACAAACTTTCCGGTTTTTGCCGGATTCCGGGCGAACTACTGGTCCGGCGAGAAAATGATTTTCACGTGTTCAGCATGTCTTCCTACCCGTAGATCGAACATCCAATCAACTTCAAATAAAACTTTTACTTTTAACAAACTTTCCGGTTTTGGCCGGATTCCGGGCTAACTACTTGTCCGGCGAAAGAATGCTTTTCACCATCGTGATTAATATGTCTTCTTATCCCTAGACCGAACATCTAATCAACTTCAAATACAACTTTTACTTTTAACAAACTTTCCGGTTTCGGCCGGATTCCGGGCGAACTACTTGTCCGATGACAAAATGGTTTCACCATCGTGTTCAGCATGTCTTACCCCATAATAGACTATCACATTATCTATCTAAAATATTTGATTTGCCCCTTAATTTAAACCCCCTCCCCCACCCCTAAATGTAGGGCTACAGAGCCCATCTACGAACTCGACCTTACTCTTGACCGAAAGAAGCCTCACACCAAGTTTCATCAAAATATCTCATTCCCTTCGAGAGTTACAGTGCGCACAGACGGACGGACAACTTTTGCGATGTCATAGGTATTACTTACGTTTTGGCGTAATTTGGGGGTTGATGAATGTGGTTGCACATCATTGTATTTTGCATAGTATCATTCGGATAAGGACTCGCATAATTATTTGAATTCCTGCCTTGCGCGCGAGAGTCGGATTTAAGCTAATTGGCCCTACGTCGGCTTTATTAAGCGCGGAGTTTCCGGTCCAGTGCTAAATGAACCGAACAATCAAGATTTGAAAAGTAGAGCAGCGTGTCGTAACGAAAGACTGCGTTTTCCTTTAGTTGAATCCTAAGGAAATGCACTAAAGTTGTCTTGGTCAGGTTTCCGTCTCTTGTTTCCTTGTTCTTTTGGACCAGGAAGCTCGTTAGCGTGGAAATGCTTCCTACTTCATGCTTAGCTAAAACTAGATATTTACTTCGATCTAACGTCGTTTGAGGTTTGGCCGAAGTTAGTTGCGACGGAAGGTTCAAGTTCACTCGTTTTTCATAGTAAGGAATACAATTATATTACTGCTTTATAGCAGAGAGCACGCCCGATGATCATTCATGAGCGGGCGAATCAATAAAAGCAACCACCAATCCGACTCCAAGAACAGGTTATTTTGGAAGGATTAGTAACCTCACTGTGCCCAGCACAGCCTTTATCTCCCCTGCGATTTGCAGAAGGTTGTAACCCCTCTCGCTCGCCGTCGTGGCTCACTGTGGCTATGTCTAGGTCAGATAGACAAGTTAGTCGATTTCATTCCGGTTTGTTTTTAGTCGTAATCAGAGAGTTGATCTGACCACAGCTATCCCCAGTGTCTTCTGTACATATAGGATTTCGCGGCTCGAACATTTGTGTTCGTCTTCTGTCAATAAAATGGACTTTTTTGTAACTGTTCTGATGAAAATTGATATTCAGGCTTACAAACCCCCGTAACTAAGTGGATAAAAATTACGAGAAAGCCAAACATGAGCTAGAAGCTCATATGGCACTTGCAAGGCTGGTTCATTGGCTGGAGTATGAAATTTGCCTTTCCGTGGGTTTGTTCTGATCATCTGTAAGCAAAACCCTTGAGATAAGAATGACCATGGACCCCTTGGAAACGATGAGAATGTATCGTTTGTAAAAAAACATCATGAGGCAGGAACGATCATGGGCCCTTGGGGATCATTAATATATATCGTCTGGTCAAAAGTATTACATTTCGGTTAAGATACGCACTTTAAGGGTGCTGCATTTATTTTTAAGCAAAACCCGTGTGGCACAAATGATCATGTTACGATATGTATCGTTTGATCTAAAGTACTTTTTGGGATCCCAAAACGTAAGACATCGCAAAAGTTGTCCGTCTGTCAGTCTGTCCGTCTGTCCGCACGATAACTCTCGAAGGGATTGAGATATTTCGATGAAACTTGGTGGGAGGATCCTTTGGGTCAAAGTACAGGTCAAGTTCGAAGATGAGCTATGTAGCCCTGGATTTGAGGGTGGGTGAGGGGTTTCAAATTAAGGGACAAAAAAATACTTTTTGAAAGCTTTTGAGATAGTCGATAATGGGGTAAAAAGACATGCTGAGCGTGATGGTGAAAACCATTTTCTTTCCTGACAAGTAGTTCGTCCGGAATCCCCGGAAAGTTTGTTAAAAGTAAAAGTTTCATTTGAAGTAGATTAGATGTTCGATTTAGGGGTAAGAAGACATGCTGAACACGGTGGTGAAAACCATTTTCTCGCTGGACAAGTAGTTCGTCCGGAATCCGGCAAAAAACGGAAAGTTGGTGAGAAGTAAAAGTTTCATTTGAAGTTGATTAAATGTTTGATTTAGGGGTTAGAAGACATGTTGAACACGATGGTGAAAAGCGGAAAGTCTGTCAAAAGTAAAAGTTTTATTGAAGTTGATTAGATGTTCGATTGAAGGGTAAGAAGACATGCTGAAAACGATGGTGAAAACCATTTTCTCGCCGGACAAGTAGTTAGCCTGGAATCCGGCCAAAAACGGAAAGTTTGTTAAAAGTAAAAGTTTTATTTGGAGTTGATTAGATGTTCGACTTACGGGTAAGAAGACATGCTGAACACGATGGTGAAAATCATTTTCTCGCGGGACAAGTAGTTCGTCCGGAATCCGGCAAAAAACGGAAAATTGGTGAGAAGTAAAAGTTTCATTTGAAGTTGATTAAATGTTTGATTTAGGGGTTAGAAGACATGTTGAACACGATGGTGAAAACCATTCTCTCGCCGGACAACTAGTTCGCCTGGAATCCGGCCAAAACCGGAAAATATGTTAAAAGCAAAAGTTTTATCTGAAGTTGATTAGATGATAGATTTAGTGGTAAGAATAGACGCTGAGTCTGTATATGACAATCATTTTTACCCGGACATATAATTAGTCCGAAATCCGGTTGTACCTGCATTTTTGTTTACTCAAAGTTTTATTTAAAGTTGACACGATGTTCTTTATAGGGATAAGGAGATACGCTGGATTCGTTTCTGAATTTTCTTTTTTTGGTTGAGTATTAGTTCGGTCTGAATTCGGGCGAAACCGCAAATTTGGCAGTAGTGAAGCAGGAAGATTCGGTCAGTATCGTCAAAATACATATGGCTTATAGAGGTATAGATAGATAGATAGATAGAATATCTGAACACGGTTTTCTCCGATGATTAGCCTAGCGAAGACTGGATCTGGCGAAGACAAGACCCAGTTGTCTGGATCAAATCTTAGATTTTTGGGATCCCATCGACTCTTTTAGTCTTGTAACGTAAGTGGAGGGATACCTATGACATCGCAAAAGTTGTCCGTCCGTCCGTCTGTCCGTCTGTTCGCACTATAACTCTCGAAGGGAAAAAGATATTTTGATGAAACTTGGTGTGAGGATTCTTTGGGTCAAGAGTAAGGTCGAGTTCGTAGATGAGCTCTGTAGCCCCGCATTTAGGGGTGGGGGTTTAAATTAAGGGGCAAATGAAATATTTTTAAACAGATAATGTGATAGTCGACTATGGGGTAAGGGGACATGCTGAACGCGATGGTGAAAACCATTTTGTCATCAGACAAGTAGTTCGCCCGGAATCCGGCCAAAACCGGAAAGTGTGTTAAAAGTAAAAGTTTTATTTGAAGTTGATTAGATGTTCGATTTAAGGGTAAGAAGACATGCTGAAAACGATGGTCAAAACCATTTTCTCGCTGGATAAGTAGTTAGCCTGGAATCCGGCCAAAACCGGAAAGTTTGTTAAAAGTAAAAGTTTTATGTGGAGTTGATTAGATGTTCGATTTAGATATTTTTAAACAGATAATGTGATAGTCGATTATGGGGTAAGGAGACATGCTGAACGCGATGGTGAAAACCATTTGTCATCAGACAAGTAGTTAGTCCGGAATCCGGCCAAAACCGGAAAGTCTGTCAAAAGTAAAAGTTTTATTGAAGTTGATTAGATGTTCGATTTAAGGGTAAGAAGACATGCTGAAAACGATGGTGAAAACCATTTTCTCGCCGGACAAGTAGTTAGCCTGGAATCCGGCCAAAACCGGAAAGTTTGTTAAAAGTAAAAGTTTTATTTGGAGTTGATTAGATGTTCGATTTAGGGGTAAGAAGCCATGCTGAACACTAATGAGAAAACAGTTTTCTACTCGGACAAGTAGTTCGCTTGGAATCCGGCCGAAACCGGAAAATTGTTAAAAGTTAAACTTTAATTTGTAGTTGATTAGATATCCAATTTAGGGTAAGAAGAGATGCTGAATCCGTGTATGACAATCATTTTTTACCCGGACATATAGTTCGACCGGAATCCGGCTGGAGCCGGAAAATTTGCTATAAGATAAATTGTTATTTAAAGTTGATTAGATGTTCAATATTGTTGAAAGAAGATACGCTGAGTTCGTTTTTAGCTTTCTTTTTTCGCCGGACAAGTAGTTCTGGAATTCGACCAAAACCAGTAAATTGGCAGAAGTGGCAGGAAGTTTTCGTCAAAACAGATATGACTTATTGGGGTAAACACACATGCTGAATCCATATCTGAACATGGTTTTCTCAGATGATTAGCTATTGGGCCTTAATCTGTTTCTGAATCTGAACAGTATAAATGTTCAAAGAGTCTGCATGGCGAAGACTGGATCCGGCGAAGACAAGACCGAATTGTCTGGAACAAGTATGGAATTTTTGGGATCCCATCGAAATCTCTGGTCTTGTTTTACTTTGCGGTAAAGGTTCGTACTTTACGGAATGGTCGGATTTGGGAAGTGACGATTTCTAAGCCAATCTTGTCGAATCTTTAATATTCCAGCCAAGTTTCGTCGTCCTAGTACATCTGGGAGTACCTTAACTCGTGATCACTGGAACTCCGAGCCCTCCAACTTCCCCCACAGTGCCCGGATCTATAATTGATTTATCTAGAGCATTTGTTAGTTTTCCCACCAAGTTTCATCCCGATTTCTACAGTCTAAGTGGGGCACGTATTTTCGGGTCCCCCCCCCCCCCTACAGTTGTCGGATCCTGTCCGGACATGAAAAAGAACATCAGAGACATGTCCTCTGTTCAATTATTAGATTTCACTGGAAGCCGATCACCCCTTCCTAAGTTACGCATGACTCAATATTCCGAATTCCCCCTCCCTCCACTTTCCCCGCGATGATCGTATTGAGAAAATTTTCATTTCCAAGTCAGTTTGATCGGGTCCCTGATATACCTGCCAAGTTTCGTCGTATAAATCCCCAAAACAGCCATCACCGGAATTCCTGGAAATCCCCTCCACACACACACAAAAGTGTTCAGATCCAGCCCAATTGTGTAAACGATTTATCAAGAGCATATGCGTGTTCTTCCCAGTAAGTTTCACTCCGATCGCTCCATTCTAACCGTTTCTCGAAATCCCCCCGCCCCCTTCCAAATCCCCCATAGCTGTCGAATCTGTTCCGGACTTTAAATGGGACATCAGAGACATGTCTTCTATTCAGCTTTTAAGTTTCATTAATGTTATTTTCGGATCACCCGTTCGGAAGTTATGCACGGCTGAATTTTCCGGATTGTCCCTCCCTCCACCCCCACCCCCATCCCCGGATGGTCGGATGGATCGGTAAACTGACTATTTCCAAGTTAGTTTGGTGGGGTCCCTGATATGCCTGCCAAGTTTCATCGTCCTAGCACTCTGGAAGTAAACCGTGGGACAGACCGACCGACAGATGGAATCAGAAAAACCGACTGTTTTCATGATAAAAATCAACTGTTTTGACGAAAAATTGATAAAAATCGCGCCAACTCGGTTATTTTTTACCGACAGCATTAGGGGGGGGGGCGTCCCCCCCCCCCTAATGCTGTCGGTAAAACTATTCATACTTAAGGACAACCTAGTATCCTAGAGCTAGAGCTGAGCTCAGTAGCCGAGTAGAGTCCTGAGAATGCTCTCGATATCTTGGTACGACGGAGCGTTTCCCAAGTTGAGGGCCCTCCAAATGTGCTTTAGACCTACAGTTATGAATCAGGAAGTTTGAGAATCTTCAGTTGTTAAGTTTGTATGGGTGTATCTGGGAAAATATAAGCTAAAAAAAAAAACATTCAAGAAACCAGAGCTTTTGTGTAATACGCTAAATCTTAATCGTTCATCTTTGCGCCAGAGTGAACCAGCGGGCTAGATTGTTTCTTTGTTTCTGGTTAATTGAAGCGTTCGAAACCGTTTATGAAATAGGTCGACTGGGAAAGCAACGTTTGTCGTTGCCTTTCATTACCACTAAAAGATGTCTGACTGTGAAATTCATTTAATGGGCCCCCCAAGATAAAAATCGAACAACTTTTCTCTGTCGTTGAAATCACTGTAGTGGTTGTTTCCATTCTTTGCCTCGATTTTGTCTTCGTTGTTTCTGTGACAACAGCTCAACTAGGATTTTGGTCTCGCTAGTAAAAATTGGCAATACTCCAGCAATGGCCGTAATTACGTCATTTTGGGCAGAACGAAAAGATTTTGCAGTTATTATCATTGAAGTTCTTTGAGCAGGCTGTAGCATTTGTAAAATAGTTTCTTCTAAGAACTGAAAACCGAACTGATACCCTAAACAGAACTCTACTTTCTATAACTGATTTGTATAATTTCTTAAAGCTGGTGGTTGAGACCCCATGTCTCATTGGACCCTATTTTCATCGTCTCATCGGAAATATGTTTGAAAACATTTCTTATCTTTTTTTTGTTTAGTGCAATCTTTTTAAATGAATTGAATGTAGACTTTTTGATTTTGTGAAAGTATTGTCTGATTGTAGGTCAGACCTTTTATTACTTTATTGTTATATTTTGTCTACTAGCAAGCTTTGGCGGATATAAATATATGTGATGAAATGAGACGGTCATAGGGACACAATTTTGCCAAACCATATCCCGTCACTTACGTTTTGGGACCCCAAAAATGAGCGTGCATGAATTAAGTATTTTATTTTATCTGACCCGACCTTCCCAAGCAGTGGATAACTGCAACCATAAATAAACGTGGAAGAAGATTGCTTTACTCAAGGATAGGTAGCGGATGGTCCTTGTGAACTTACTACTGGCCCTATGGTTGCGTGTGTGTCTTTAGCGCATTCTGTCTTCGGCTTCCCTGAATGTTGTTTCGGAGCGATCACTCGCAAACCTCTAAAAATATTGATAAGATCGTGAAATTAGATGACCTGCGTGCTGTGGATCGAAATTGGGATAGGCTTCTGGGATCCTATAGAGTACGCGCTATGGAGTCTGCAAGTGATGTCCATTGTTGTTCTTCTGTCAAGAGTAAAATCTTTTAGACTTGATTACCTTCGATCTTTTAAGATGCGTCTTTGGTATGCTGACGATGCATGATTTTCAATGCTGCTGGTCTCAGCAGGGTTTATTTATTGAAGCGAGGACCCGTGTGGTTTGACCTCAGACTTCGAACGACTCACCGGCCGATGAAAAAATGCAGTTTGGGTATCTACGTAAAGTTTGTTCGCCAAACTGCTCTGTTCTACCTTATTAGAAATCGTGACAAGCCTGGAGATGGTGGGCGATCTTGTGCAGAGATCTAGATTTAACTTCCAGTGATAACAGGAAGTGCCACTACCAGGGGCGTCACGACTGGGGGGGGGGGGGGGGGGAGGGACAGTCTATTTTAGAAAAAAATCAGTCGATTTTCTTCAAAACGGCGTTTTTCTGCAAAAACAGTCGGTAAAAATTACGAGCCAGTCGGTAAATGGCTTGCCCCCCCCCCCCCCCCCCTCCCCCAAACGTTTTGGCTAGTAACGCCTCTGGCCACGATGACGAATTTTCTATAGAAGTTAGGTACATATGTGGCTCTGATCCACTCTTCTTTTCAGACTGTTGGACCTATTTTTATCCCCGAAACTTTTAATTCCGTACGATATAGCTGATCCAGCGAGGATATCTTTACAATGACTATATTTCGTGATCCCTTGTCTCCCGGTTCTTCAGCTGAAAATCCGATTTGGCAAAGAAGCACTTCGGTTTTCACAATGTGTGTGATTTACAGTTATGAGGGACAAAGGGACAGATCTGAGAATACTGAAGAAGAAAAATGTGATTCATTTTAATTAAGTTACGCGTCCGAGGGATTTTTGGTTACACTCGTCACGATCAAAATTGTCAGCTAGGGCGAAATTTGGATCAGGTTGAGAATTTGTTACCCGATAGCGAAGATCAGACTGCGAGCGCAAGTTAGTTTAGACGTAAAGTTTATATTCTTCCTTTGGGATAGATCGACTGAATGTAGTGTATCTTGTGGTCGTAATTAGCTGCGCTTTTATTTGAATCCTGAATTTTTGCTTCTCGTACAAATTACCGTTTTTGCCCTTCTCGCTTCTTAGTTCCCTGTTTATACGGAATGGACATCCGCAGTTTGTTTACCGATCAGAAAGGAACGAGAATCGAGAAGGGACTATCGAAGCAACTTCTCGATTCTGCAGAATTGCAAAATTTTCCCTGCCTTCGATTCTGACAAAAACGCAAGAAAAGGAGAATTGAGATAAAAACGTAACTATTAGCTGCGTTCGTTGCACTCCGGGCTGACTCTGGTGTTTAGTGACCAGTGTCCGGTTCTTCCCGTAAAACACGTTTTTTTTTTTCACCTGTGAGTTGATGAAAACTGGCTAACTCCTCGCTGAAGGGCTCACAAGCAGGTTCTGGTTAGTCCGCACCGGTGAGATAAAACCGGACACTGGTTAGTTCAAAAACGAGTTAAAGGACTGGTGAGAAGTCACCGGTGGATGCAAAAACGGCTTATAAGAAAAACCGGAGACCACCGGTGAGAACTCCCGTGACAAAGAACGCAGCTATTGCTACCTGAAAGTGACCGCAAAAGTATGCAGCACGATTCAAAGTGTTTGCTTGTTTTACTTCATCTGAAGGCTAAATTAGCGTTCCGGATCTTTACTGTCCTTAATAGGCAAAGCTATACCCTGTAAAATCACTCTTTAAAAAAAGAAGATCCGGCTAGCTATGTACCACAAGGTTTGCGTGCGTTTAGTGATTGAAAACATTCGAACGCTCACTTTCTTTTCCCATCCTTAAATGGCAGTTTCTGAATATCTGCCCAGAGTGGACGCGTATGTAGCGTGCAAGTAAAATACCTGTGACTAGACTTTTAATTGACGAAACGATGCAGTAAAAACGAAGGGTAAAAACTGGTAAAAACAATAAATACATAAACTCCGATTTAACGTCGCTAGTTCAAAAAGTTTCTGTCTTATCGAATTGATCTAAACTGTCACACGAGCGGGACTTGGTCGCTGTTCTTCTGGCCACGAGAAGAATGACCGCTCCTATTTTGAAACTTTTAAAAACAGCTATGGCCTCAGAGTGAGATAGGCTTTTCATACTCTTCCCATTCACTGCTAAAATCTCATCTCCCTCACGTAACGTCCCTTCGTCTGCAGCTTGGCCTTTGAGGAATATACTTTTCACGTAAATTCCAATATTTCCTTTCGGCGAGTCCCGTCCTCCAACTACGCTAAAACCCAAGGTTTTCTTTCCCGGACCTTTTTCATACGTCACTGTGAACGTCATAGGATTTGAACGTCTCATAAGTGTACTTGACTCACGCTTTTCTCGTACGTGGTCCATCTGTGAAGAAGCACGACGGTATCTAGGCTCGCTGTCGATTTCGAAAGAAAGACTCATAGGTCGAGAGTACTGATTATGGCGGGATTTCGTCACTCTGTTTTCTTGGCTTGAAGAAAAGCGATTTACTGCGCCTTGCTGCCAGTAATGAAGCGTTAATTCGTCCCTCGTAGCCAAGCTGTCCGGTGAGGGTGAAGCTATTCTTGAAGCTATCAGGATTTGTGAATGGATGACTGATTGGGGCTCAGGTACTGGGGTGGATTCCCAATTTTGTTGAATAGAGAACTTGTTTTCGGAAGGCGGTAGTAAACGAGGTGTTTTCGCATAACTGGGTGACACTTGTCCTTCAAAAGAATCATCGAGGATTATAGGCTTGGTCCGAGCTATCACGATGTCAACGTCTCTTGGAGCCTGGTATAAAATGTCCAGCGCTTCTTCGATAGAAACGCCACGTAATCGGCGTCCGTTCACATTTATTATTTCGTCGCCGAGTTCGAGTCTCCCATCGCGTTCAGCAAGACCTTCTGGGTCAATACCGATTATGACAAACCCACTGCTTTTGGGATCACATCGTATTTGGATCCCTACATCAGTCGTCCCAGTTTTCACTAGACGGAGCATCTTGTAATGCTTGTTCACCGTAGAAGCCTGTGGTGGAGGGGATATAACAACGCGAGTGATTGAGAGGTGCTTCGTGTGTTCTTCACTGTTAAGATAACGGCTCAGTATCTCCCCTCTGTCGAGAGAGGAGGAACGCGAGTGAACACGTGATAGGCTTGCGCATTTACTTCTGCGATCATCGTGAACGCGGGTACGACCTTCGCTTACTGCTTTTGCGGGGGACCCTTTTTCATATTCTTCAGTTGGATCATCGGTCGTTCTATCACAATGGGACTCCCCACGCTCGCTTTTTACGCAACTACAACATCTGTGAACACGTTTTCGTTTTACTAGTTTTTCTTCGTCGGTGATATTTGGGATGTCCAGCGATATTTTGCACAAGTCCGTGCTGCTGCCAGTACCGGTGGAGTCAGATTCTAGTGCTTCACCAAGCGATCGACGCTTCGTTTTTGTAAGGGATTTCGGTGACTCGCTCTCATATTTCTCACTTTCGTATCCACTTTCGTCCGATTTGGTGGAGAGGCGCTTGCAATCGCAGCCTGGATCGGGAATGCTCATGTCCAATTGGATTGGTAACGAAGCTAGTGAATAGCTTCTTTGCCTCTTAAGTTTCATGTTAATATCCTTCTCTTTTTCTTGCATCGCAGGTGGACGAGTTCTGCGGAATGCGTGAGGGAAATTGCTCTTGCGTCTTTCTGTGGGGAGACCAAGCGTGTCGATTACAGATATATTCTCGCAGCTGAAAGACTTGACCTGAAGTGACGGTGGAGATAGCAGCGAGTTGGACTGCAGCCCACCCACATCAAGGTTGTTCTTCTCGCTATCGTCTTTGTAATGTTCCTTTTTGGCTTTAGACTTCGAGCGATTACGTCGTCGGCCTTCCTGCTTGTCTTCCGACCTGCCACGCTTCGCGTCACTATCGTCGTGTTCAACGTCAAAGTTCAAGCTGCGCGCAAAAAGATTCCGTAAAGACTCGATCCTGCTTATGCGCCTTCGAAGCGTCAATTCACCTTTTAAAGGGCGTTTTTCGTCCTCATATGGTGTTATTGACAGAACACTAGTGTCATTGTTTCGAATCGCGTCGAGCTTTTTGCCAACGCGCTTGCCCCATGTTGTCAGTCGGTCCTCGGGTGGTGGCTCGATTGCGATAGCTGGCATGGCTTTCACTGTAATATATTCCGTTTCTTGCGAGTTACCCAAGTCATCTCCATCGTGATTAATTATGGCCAAGCTGACAAGCTGGGGACTTGCGTCGGATATGCTTCTGCGTTTGAACAACCGCATCGGAACGTCTTAATTTCCTGCAATAAATATAGTTTTAGCCAACCATGTCGTTGTAGTGTCACGCACCTCTTCTAAGAACTCGCAAATTTAACACGGATGCGTCTGCCTGTCGGACTTTCCGTCTCGCGTTGGGGACAGCCTTGCTGCATCATGCAGACTTGGGAGTGTCGAAATCGCCTTGTATTTTTAAACAAGATGCCGAATGAAAACAATGGAAGGTATTCGCTGAGTAGCCTCAATTCGTTATTCTTGATGAGCAATTTACAAAGAAAGCTTTCTCAATTATAAACAGGTTTTTCTCCTGTCGTCCGCCCACTGGACGAAGCTCAAAAGATTGTTCGGTTTTCTGCTCGTCAGCTAAACATAAAAACCTGGCAAAAATATGCTAGTAAGTACGTAGCTGCCTCGATAGGTATCGCTTGATTGTCTATTATCGCATCAACGTTCTGTCAGTTACAATTTTGAACTTCCGTCCGCGTAGTTGCGGTTACAAATTAACCGACTGACCGAATGACGGTTCAGCTGGCCGCGATAAAGCAAAATATTGCTTGACGATTCACTCCGTTTTCGTACATTTTTTGCGTATTTCACTTCTTTGAATGCCTCACCCTGATGAGCATAAATATTCATTTGTTCGTTCACCTTGGGTTTTGCGATATTTTTACGCGTCTTGCCTCTACGGTACTCTGATTAATACGGGTTTTAATTCGTGCTTAATTGATTATGGAAAATATTTGCTGATTATAGGAAAACCGCAGTCGGAACAGCTGATTACATCGATGATAGAGGTAAACTACTTCGGACGTCGCCTAACTTTGAACGGCCTTTGCCCTTAGTTTGCTGGAGCGAGTAAAAGAACACTAGGGAGTAAGACTTGAAAAAAGTGACACACACTCGATTAGCAGTGACACCAGCACCATTAGCGATAGAGAACGTACCCACTGAAACTGATCCAATCGTGCACCAGCGCTAGCTCCGATTCACATTCGGAACACAGCGAAAAAAAGATGCAACCTTCTCTGTTTCCTCGATGTGTACAGACCGCATGTTAGCTTTACTAGAAATTCCTGATCAGCATATTTGTCTGCTTTAAATGACGCAAGCGTAGTGGGCCGCGCTATGCGTACGGCCCATTTGCGAAGCATGGAAAGCATAGGTCTTGGCGCTAATCTCTAGCGTTATTTTGCCCTTAGTTTGCTGTAGTTCTATTAGACCTACTCTTGAGTGCGCTTGTCCTGTTCGGCTCAGTTCAGAGTACGCTTATCGTATTGAGATTATTCACAATGGCGCTTATGATTATTAACGTTGAGGGTAAGGTACCCCATAGTTACCTACTTAAAAGGTTCGAGCGTTCTACCCTGGAAGAGAGACGAACCCACCTTAGAATCGATATTGGTATTAAAACCCTCTCTGTTCCCGCACCACGGAATGTCCTATCCGGAGCAGACCCCAGCGAGAAAAATCCGCAGAATGTCCTCGAAGTAACACCCGTGGCCCGTTTTTTTCTAGCATTTGTTGAGTAGTACGATTTAATAATCGATACGGTAGTCCTTTTAGGGATGTTTATGTCAAAATGGTAAAGTGTTAAGTGTATATAATTTGTTTTGTACGGAAAGGTCAAATCCGGCATTAACGCTGTGTTACTTAGCCTACTTTTGAGCAATAGATTTTTATTCCGTTTTATCCTATTCTATTCTATCCATATGTCATCGTGTCATTTGTCTCGTTTGTTTTTCTGATGTCTTTTCAAACCCCATCATTTTTGAAATGTCGAGTGGTCCGCTATCTTCATCGGAAAATCGCCGCCGCTGATGTCATCGTCCCCGTGTCAGGCTAGATGTAAAATTAGCCACGGGCCACAAGTAGCTTAATTGATGCTATAATCAGAATTTATGTCTCAAGATGACGGGTAAAAAAAATAATTAGTATGGGTATGGTAGGACTGGTTTTCAGTTGCCTTAAAATCCTCTGAGGGCTTCGAAGACGGTGACGGTGGGCCTGAAGAGCATGAGAGAATCCGATCATGTTCTGCGTTGCCGATTTCCATACTGAGAGAGAACTTCGTCCTCTTCTTGATTTCGGATTCAGTACTTATTTTTTTTTAATGACTTTATTTGTTTACTTGCCGTCCATGTAAGATTTGGGACCAAGGAATATCTGAATCTAGCCAGGCGGGTACTGTAAATTTAATTTTGTGTGTGGGATCACAATCTGAAGCATTATAATCCCCGGAGGCTACGACGCTATTTAGCCTTTTTATGAGCATGTATTATTATTCTTTTACGGTCATTTCGAGGGACTTGGTGATGAAGTTGCAGCATGGTGGAAGTTTTGCATTCACCAGCTAAATTTTTGTCTTGCTATTGGATTTTTCTGCAAGGAGCTACTTCAAAAGCGTCCAGTCGTGTATTTCCGAATCCCACCACTAGGTAATGCATGCTGAATGCTTCCGAATTACCTCTTTAAACTTCGAAGTCCATCACTGATGGATGTGGATCATTTGTACAGTAGTGATGAACGGCCAGCTGGGTCCAAGTTGGGAGGAATGCTGGGGAAACATGATTATGTTGTGAAACTTATATTCTAGCTTGGCGGAACTTCGCGGATGCTAGAACATGGTCACTTAGAACCACTCTTGATAATCATACATGTTCAGCAACAGTAGCTAGAACGATTGCCTCAGAATTGAGGAAAACTGATTCCGTGAAAATATGACTGCTCACCGTTTTATCCAACTTCCAAGCCTAGCTCGGTGGTTATCCTGCACCACATTGGCGAATGAAGCTGTGCGTAGTCCTGCAAGTGGCCATGCCCCAGATCCTTAGAAATAGGATTATAAAAACCTGCTACAGGTGTTCCACAAACACTAGACACTTGTGCGACCAGCGTCGATCAAATCATTTGTTGCTTCACTGTAAATCACGCTCAACCTGTCGACTAGCACTAGCGCTTCGACTGCCCGCGCTGCGCGGGAGGAAGCGTTTTGTTCAAATGGTAGATTCCCGCTCCTTGGACACTAACCCGATCGGGTATCATATTTGCGAAGGTAAATGGTTAATAACAGGACAGGTAGTGTTATGATCCGAAATTTTCTTATGTATATTACAGTATCCCGAATTATTGTTGTAAGGTAGAATTTTATTGCAAAGGAAATAGCACTAGCGTTAAAAGTGCCAGACACGCCAGTGACATTTGGTGTCGCTGGACATGACATTTGTTGCATGAAGGCCGGATGGCTTTAATGTGCAAATAAATCATTCATTCATCACTTCAGGTTCAGGTTCTTTTTAATAACAAAGTAAATAACAAAATGTCCAGAGCCCGGCTGAGAAGACAAATTCGTAATGCACGGGATGGAAAGAATTCTTTAAATAAATACAACATTTATACTTCACTACATGCCATTCATACAAATGGAAATATGCGCATTCCCCCGTCAGTACCCGGTCCCCAACACCACCAGTTGACACGTCCAGCGAAACAAACAATACAAAAATAAAAATAAAAGATAACAAGAACCGAGGAAAAGTGATTTCAGTCCGAAGGATCCTGGACTGAGTATTCATATCCCCCAGGTTCAGTATCTTCAAAACCAGATAAAATAAAATAGGAACAAACTTAACCTCCCAAAGGCAATCCGCATTAACTAACAACAACTCACTTATCACGAAACACATTTTCAATATAACAACATAAATTTAAGTTTACGTTTGGTTGTTTGAATTGACTGTGAAATGTCTAAATTAGAAGTATAAATATTCCACTTCCGAATTACTGAGTTTCGAAGCGAAAATTTCGATCTTTCAGTTATAATTCTTGGCTGATACAGTTTATTAAAATTTCTAGTTAGATGTCCGTGTTCAATAGATTTAAGCGGGAAAAGGATCGAGGAACGAAAAAACGAGGGAAGCAAACCACGGTCATACTTAAGTTTGAAGATTTCATTCATTCATTCATTCATTCATACAAAAATGGCAACTTAGTTAATAAAATGATTTTTATGAACAGATAATAAAATACACTTAAAAATAGAAGAATTAAACGTAAGAAGTATAAATATGGTTAGTTTCGTCTCCCAAGTCTGACATTGCACTGGCTGAGGTTTGTACCAAACGTCCGTTTAAGGAACCTCTACAGCAAACTGACGCAATAGTTGGTCGAAGGAGTGATTGTCTGTCATTGAGAGAGGAAAGGAAATATATGGGGAAGTGAACGTTAAAGTACGTGTCAAAATTTGGTTACTTGTTGAATACTCGAATTCTGACGTAGCTCAGACCTACCCCCCCCCCCCCCTCCGCCCTCCTCTCCTGTGTGTCACCTTCAGTATCAGCCAACGTTTCATGAATGAAACATGTATGTCTTACATATCGACCAGTTCGAGATTCAGAGACCCAATCGGTATGCCCAGGGTAACTTCTGAGAGAAAAACGCATACCTTGTAGGCTATTTCGAAGAAAGCTGGGAAGAAAAAAGGGAAAGACGGGGTATTGTGATCGCGGAGATGTTCCCTCCTGCAACAAAATATGGTACGATACGATTTACATTTAAAAATTGATATTTTTTTCGAATTCCAACAAAGTGTTCTACCTACAATCGCTGTGTATGGCTGATTATTCTTTGCCGTCGATTGTTTGCTCCACTGACGTTTTGTTTGCGGGGATGGACATCCCAAAAAATTGACATTTTCGGGACGTGACAATGGTCCGAGAACGGGCGAAGGGCCTATCTTTTCCTAAATTTAGCCTAACTGTTTTCATGTAAATTCCCACTGGGAGTTGCTACTTTAGTAAGAGGTGCGAGTATCACAACTAGGATTCACCCAGCTCTAGTTAACCAAGTTGTAATTTGATCAACCCATTTGTCGGTCCTCCAGCCGCTTTACAGATGTTTGCTCACCGACCGGGCGAAATGTGCCTTGGTTTTCCTGGCCACGCTTAGAGGGCTTTGCCAAGCAAGGAGGTCTGTTCCGAACGGCGGTTTATAGTAACCTTTATGGCATTCGCAGGTTGACCATTTGTGGTGGGACAGGAGTGGGGTGGTAAGGCTGAAATCATTACTATCAAACATAAAATCGGTGCAAGCTAGATTTGGTAGGCTATAAAAGAAAAAAATCTCTTATATAATATAATATGTTATATATAATATAATATTATAATTTATAGAGACGAAAGCCTTTTCCCTGCAGTTACATTATTGTTAAGATTTTTAGTTGTATTAGATTATTTCAAGATAGCTACATTATAGGTAGTGTAGGGTCGTTAATCCATATTATTGAAACTCTCTAGTTAAATGTCTAACAAAATATGGTATAAAACAAATGAAGACGTGTAAGCTATTTATCTGTGCTACCGCTGCTCGGCAGCCCGACAAGCTGAGGTCTGGTATCAAGGCCGTATCAAGGGGGGGGGGGGTTTGACCCCCCCCCCCCCCCGAAATATAAAAAATACTCACTTTTATAGGCTTTTTCGTCTGATTTATGTCTTTTTGTACTTATTTTTCCGACCAGCAGGCAAACCCCCCCCCCCCCCGAAAGGGTACTGTCTGGATCTACTGTCGATACTGTCTGGTATTATCGAGTTTCCGTGAACGTACGTTGGTGAACATTTCCAGGTTTGACATAAGGTTGGGAAAGGATTGGATCAAGTAAAGCTGGCATTCTTATTATGATTATTGAAAACAAATCAGGAGTAAGCGCGTATGATCGTCACAAGCGTCTAGTTCGAACAAAACTGTAGCCAACATAAATAAAATATGATACTGTGGAGTCGAAGCATAACCGAAGTAACTTTTAACGGTCCGACTACCATGAGTCAAACGCAAAAAAACAGTAGAGAGCCTGTAGAAAATAACGACATAAAGGGCAAAAGGAAAATTCAAAGTTAGTAATAACCGCTACCCACTCCCTGGCATTGCTATACATCCTTTCCCGGCACCAGCCGGCACAGACCCACCAGCGGTGTCGGCACCTTTGCCGGAAATAAATTAGGCGATTTTATCATTCAGCGCTTCTAAACATGCTGAGTTTTATATTCTAACTCGTGGCAACCGGTACCGGACGGTGTCAGCAGGAGCGTCCCGACACCATCCTGATACGGGGGTGCGGCTTCAGAATTTTACCAGAGTTTCTCGAGGTTTCTCCGTAGTGACTATTTCTGCAGAAGCTCTAGAATGCTGATGTGTTTTGACTGTGATTACGCGTTACAAACGACAGTAAACAAAAAAATATGCTCGTTAAATTTTAAGTGAAAAGGCAGCTTATTTTTACATCTGATATTTGAATACAGTGAAATATTTTGACTCATTTCAGTGATTTTTTTTTCCACCCGGGGCGCTAGTAGTAACGTTCAAACTGTACTCTGGTTGCACGACAAATCAAAATTCATACGCACGCGGAGAATTTGAATTTGAACAAAAGCCTGCATTTCAGGGCTAAAGTTGCATAGAGTGACAAGCACGTTGATTCAGCATTGATTATCCCTGGATAACTGACAAACGAAGTAATACATTTTTATCTGGTTTTCAGGAATATTTAGCTAAGTGATATGTTACTAGAATGTTGGATTTCAGCCGTAGTCGGTCAAACTGTAAGATTGTCATTTCAAACTAAAAAGTCTTCTCCAACCCACCCTACACGTTTATTCGTCGCATTTAAAGCGTTTTCCATTTATCCACAACAGATCCAACTTCATAATTGACAGTGCAAAATGGATACGTCAGCTGAAACATTATCAGAGCTATATTTCGGCCCTTCTTGGTAATGGTCCACTTCAGGCTCAAAGACACTCAAGTTAGAACAAGAGCTACGAGCTCATATGGCACTTGATACGAGTAGGTGGTACAACAAGTAGATGGGAAGATAGATGAAAGACAAAATACCCCGCCATCCGAAAATGCGGTTCGGACCTAGAAGTACGATATCTGGTTTAACTCCAGTCTGAGCGTTTCCGGCATTTTTAGTATTTTTGAGTATTTTTCTAGGTCCTTGAAGCGATCCCTCACCCACGCAGCGCGGCTAGAAAAGCTTCGACTCCCCATTCCAGTAACAATCTTCGAGTCCTGTGATAAGTTTGCCTTGATTCAGCGCCTCACCGGAGGGACACCTAATTCGGACTTCATTCGGCTGGCCCTTGATCTTGCAAAGGACTACTTGCCGACTGACCTTGCTGCTTGGAAAACAATACTAGAGAAGTCAGTCCAGTGTAAAGATGTAAGTTTCCAGTTCCTGATTCGCGATAAGGAATACAGCGGTAAGCTGTCAGTGGGAGGTCGGAAAAAAGGGCATTGTCGATAAAGCGTACTTTCGACCCACCGATTTTCTGACGACTTGGGAATTCCAATGACTTTAGGTACTCCCGCACTGGTGGATCGTGAGGCAGTAACATCAGTCCTCCATTTCCGTTGAACTCGCCTCCCCCCCCCCCCCCCGCTACTGTCGTTTGATATTTGGAGACTACAGTTTTGTTTACAGTATGTAAACAACACCTTTCTCGGATCCCAAAACGTAAGTGACGGATACGGAGATTGTGACATCGCACAAGTTGTCCGTCTGTGCGCACTATAACTCTCGAAGGGAATGAGATATTTTGATGAAACTTGTTGTGAAGATTCTTTGGGTCAAGAGTAAGGTCGAGTTCATAGATGGGCTCTGTAGCCCTACATTTAGGAGTGGGGGAGGCGGTTTCAATTAAGGGGCAAATGAAATATGCTTGAACAGATAATAAAATAGTCGATTATGGGATAAGAAGACATTCTGAACACGATTCTGAAAAGTATTTTGTCATCGGACAAGTAGTTCGCCCGGAATCCGGCCAAATCCGGAAAGTTTGTTAAAAGTAAAAGTTTCATTTGAAGTTGATTAAATTTTCGATTCAAGGGTACATGCTGAAAATGATGGTGAAAACCATTTTCTAGCCGGACAACTAGTTCGCCCGGAATCCGGCAAAACCGGAAAATTTGTTAAAAGCAAAAGTTTTATCTGAAGTTGATTAGATGACAGATTTAGGGGTAAGAAGAAACGCTGAGTCTGTATATGACAATAATTTTTTACCCTGACATATAATTAGTCTGGAATCCGGTTGTAACCGGATTTTTTTTAAGTCAAAGTTTTATTCAAAGTTGATTAGATGTTATTTATAGGGATAAGGGGATACGCTGGATCCGTTTCTGATTTTTTTTTTTTTTTTTGCTGGACTAGTAGTTCGCTCGAAATTCCGGCGAAACCGGAAACTTGGCAGAAGTATAGCAGGAAGTTTTGGTCAGTATCTTCAAAATAGATATGGCTTATAGAGGTATATCTGAACTTGGTTTTCTCTGATGGTTAGCATGGCGAAGACTGAACCTGTCGAAGACAAGACCCAATTGTCTGGATAAAGTATTGTATTTGTGGGATCCCTCGGACACCTTTGGCCTTTTTGTTTGTATATAATTTTTTGCTTTTCACAGTAGCCTCAAAGTTCAACCGAAAAATTTACTCCTATGACAACTTTTGAATAGCACAAGTGTACGGAAAGAACCAACGGGCCATAGTATGCGCTTACAATATCACACTTGAGCAATTAGGCTAGAATTAACTCCTATAGAAATATGAGTTGAATTACAATCAAACTTGGACTAAGTAAGTCTTATTTATAATTAACTTTGCAAATTAACTTCTATAAATGTATACGGCAACAGTAATGTCTAAAATTGTTGCTAGTGTCGCAACCTGATGAGTATCATGGAAGTGCGCTTCTTCTACGGTACTACATTTCGTGGTAAGTGCTAATAACGGGGAATCTTTTCGAGTTAAATGACCCTACTGAGTTAAAGCCGCATTTGATTTTTTTAAGAGGATAGTTAAAGCCATGATGAGTTCATCTTAACATCTGCAAGAGCCAGCAGAATACAAATTCATTCGTTCGAATATGTGCAGGAAATAATATGGTTTGTTAGACTCGGCCTGATAAACATTTTCTCAGAAAAAAGTTGGAATTATTCGCAAGGAAATTTTTTGTATCTTCTATTTTCAAAAGAAAACGGGGCTTTGGTGGGATCCAGCAAGGATATCTTTTTTTGTTTTACCTTCTTGAAACTATCAATGCTGAACCCTGTTGGACCAGTGACAATCCAACAAATTTAACTGCGCAACTATTTCTTTACTAAAATCTTCTGTCAGATCTGTCAGAAGTTATGGCGCGTTGTGGCGCTTTCTTATTTCTTACACACTACTGGCCGATACTTAATTTCACTTTTGACGCTAGAACTTAGGAATATGGTTTTCCGGGTTTCAGGGACGGATCAAGGTTTGCTTAATTTTCAGGTGAAAGAGGGAATTCTATTTATTTATTTATTTATTTATTTAATTCAGCCGTAGCCATATACACAAGGAAAAAACACACATTCTAGCCTAAATATCACACATAACCACATATGTATCAAAAGACTCAACGAACCACAAGTTCATCGCTCCATTTTTTCCACAAAGGCAGTGAAAGTTGAAAAATTGGAGCGGTAAGAATTTGGATCAGGTTGTTATCTGATCTCAAAAGGCGGCTTTTTAGCGATGAAACTGCTTTACGTTTTAGTTCGTAAAACGAAGGCATACGATTATTGGCGAACATCCCCGAAGCGCTACACCGGTGTGGGAGCCGGTGAAGTTTTTTGTAGCAGTTATTGTAAGTGACGCGGGTCACATTTATCGCACCAGCAGTGAAATTAGTACAAAGAGCAAGACAGTAAAACTGAAAACAAAAAGTACCGAACAGCCTATCACGGATAATCGTAGAACAAAACTGAAATTTTCTAGCAACTACATTTCCTCGCACACACAGACTTCTTGTTAAATGCCGCAAATGAGTAATATCCCGCAGATCAGGCGTAAACCAGAATCCAAGGTATTTAAACTCTGGAACAAATTTCAGCCGTGACGAACACAGCAACACAGGAGGGACTATTTTGATTTTCAACTCTGGTGGTATAAATGCCATGCATTCCGTTTTTTCTGTGTTAAAAACAATATCTCTCTCCAGTGCAAATTTCTCACATACTCGAAGTAGGAGGTTCAAAGCATTAATACTCGGAGCCATGAGGACAAGATCATCCGCATAACTCAAATTATTAAAGCACTTATTACTAATGAAACAACCAACTGACATGGCGCAAAGCCGACTATTTAAATCATCAACATAAATATTATACAGAAAAGGGGATAAAATACCTCCCTGCCTGACACCATTCTGTACACGAAACGGGCTACTACGATAAATACCCCACTTAACTTCAAACGTTTGTCGTCGAAACCACACTTCAAGTAACAAAACATACGGAGCGGGAACACCTCTTTTAAGCAACTCCAGCAACAGTTTTTTGTGATTAACCCGATCAAATGCTTTACGCGCATCAATAAAGCATACAAAAACCGCCGAGCCAAACAACCAGAAGTACATAATAACACTTTTCAGGATAAAAACACAGAATTCTGTCGATGAATGGGGCTTGAACCCAAACTGATATTCTGACGTCGCCAAATACGGTTCAATATTTGACAGAATACATCGTTCAAAAATTTTAGAGAAAGCGCTGGCTAAAGCTATGGGCCGATAATTTGAAGAAGACGACATATTACCATTTTTTACTTTAGGAACAGGAACAAGAACTACTCTTGTCAACGAATCCGGCAACATACTGTGGGATATCATTGAATTAAACAAAGCAGGCAAAAAACTACTAAGAGGTCTCATCGCATGTTTTAAATGAGAAGCAGACAAACCGTCCGGTCCAGGGCCACAATTATTCATTCGCGAAATTGCTTTCAGAACATCCTCGACATTAATGGTGGAAATAGGGGAGAAACCATCACCATTGCACAGAAATGATTACTGGAAACACTACCGTACCGTTTCTTTCTGAAAATCCTTACACCAGCCAACACGATTTGCAACTATCAGGAAAATGACTAAAATCTTTATGAACATTTACGTCATTTAATTCAGTTCAGTTCACTTTATTTTTCCAAAAGTTCTTCATTAGGACAAATAGCATCGGAAATGTCAACAGAGTCACAGAGATATACTGATAAGCGAGTACATAGCACTTTTATGGCACTTGCCCTTCGGCCAAGTGCCATATAGCGATCGCGGTTTCTGTCCGTCAGTCGGTCGGTCGGTCCGTCCGGGTTTTGCTAGTTCGGGCACTTCCACATAAGCTAGGACGATGAAATCTCTCAGGCATATCAGCCACCCGACCAGATTAAATTGGAAGTAGTCATTTCCCTGATCCGACCATCAGGGGGAGTGGGGAGGGGGGTCCGGAAAACTTAGTATTAACTTCCGAACCTCATTTTTCAGACGTCCCACTTCAAATCCGGACTGGATCCGGCGACTTTAGGGGGATCTTGAAATCTTGGTAAACGCTTAGAGTTGAAGGATGGAGATGAAACTTGGTGAAAAGAACAAGCGCAAGTTATAAATACGTCATTGACATAACCGGACCGGGTTTGGGCACTGTGGGGGAGTTGGGGGAGGGGCCTGATTTCCAGTGATTTCGCGAGTTCGGACTTCCTGATGTGCTAGGACTATGAAACTTGGCAGGCGTGTCAGGGACCCGAACAGACTGAATTGAGAATAGTCGTTTCCTCGATCCGACCATCGTGGGGGGAGTTGGAAGGTGAATCGGGAATCTATTGGCATGCACAACTTTTGAGTGTCGGATTTGAATGAAACTTGGCAAGTGGAAAAAGCTATCGTCCCAGATGTTCCGAGTGATGAAACTTGGCAAGTGGAAAAAGCTATCGTTCCAGATGTCCCGTGCGAAGAACAAGTGTTATTTCTAGATACGTAATTTACGGAGCCAGATCGTATCGGGGTTCTGTGGGGGGAGTTGGAGGGGGTTTCCTGGAAATCCGGTTATTGCGAGTTCCGGATTTGCTAAGGACGATGACACTTCGCAGGCATATTAGTGACACGAATTGACTTAAGACCCCGACACAATGACCTAGGAAGACTTCCGTTCCTGGATCCGGCCTTTCTTGGGGGAGTGGGGGAAGGGGAAAATGGTAATTGACTTCCGTAAGTGGCGAACGGTTGGTCCGATTCGAGTGAAACTTGATAGGTGATAAGAATTATTGAGTTAGACATGCAAAACATGTGTTCGAACCACATGCGGCTACGGTTGGTTGAGTTGGGGGAGGGTCGAAAACTTTTGACAAGCCCAAAACCAGACGGATAGACTGAATGGGATGCAATTTGGATAGTACTGAGTTCCCGACCGGATCCGTCCACGGTTGGGGGTGGGGGAGCTGGAACCGGATAGATAGGCTATTGTCCGATTCCACTCGAACTTGATCGACGGGAAGAGGAGATGTCAGAGATACGAATCTTATGTTTTCAAGTCGTATTTGGCCACAGTAGGAGTTGGAGGGGGAGTCCCGGATATGGTGTGGCTCGCGTAGGGGTCAAAGAAATGCAGTGTTTTAAATAAAACTTGGAACGTAAAGAGAGCATATGCCTTAGATGACATATTTTATGGTCCAAACCGGATCCGACCACGGTGGGAGGGGGGGGGGTACCTTAATTTTGCCAAAAATACTCGGGTCCAAGTGAAACTTGATAGGTGGTAAGAAAATCTACTTTAGATGATCCTTTCACGAGTCCAAACTAGAGTCGGCCGCGGCAAAGGAGTTGGAGGGAGGTAATGGAAATCGTGTGGCACGTCTAACGATCAAAGCGAGTGGATTTATTGGGATGAAACTTGGAAGTTAGAATATTCATTTGCCCCAGATGATCCGAGGGAATGCTGGAAATGCTCAGACTTGAGTGAAACTATAACATATCCTACTTCTAGGTCTAAACATAATTTTTGGATGGCGGGTGTATTTTGGTTCTTGTCTACTTTCTTGTACCGCCTGCCTACTCATAACAAGTGCCATATGAGATCGTAGCTCTGGTTTTTAATTTACATAATACTTTGTACGATCTAAATATAGTTTTGGTTTCATAAAAACTTAGTCAAACAAAATGATACCAGCACATACACTATATACAGTTTACTCGTGTTACAATGTAAATTAGGTCAATTCAATCCGTTTTATTTTTCGCGTGTGTTCTTTGCGGTATACAAAAGAACAATGTTAGTGTCAAAAATAAGTGCTAGAATTTTCAACCACAAATAAAACAACGCCTGAGTTAAAAAGTAATATAGTAATGTAAAGTCAAAAGTGTTAAATTGATGGATCCATTCCAACCCCTCATGAATTGTCCAGTAGATCAGTAAGCATTCGATAGCTTAGCGTTTCTTCGTAAACATTTGGCGAATCGTTAGGCAAAAATTACGTAAAACCTCAAGTCAAATTATTAAAGGAAATGAAGTCTGCCAGATATTGCAGTATTTTTTTATTTTATTTTTAATACACCAGGCTAATTAATTTTCTTTCTGTCTGATTTTCTTGTAAAGATCAAGAGGGATGGGCGCTTCCAGATCGCACCACTAGATGATCCCACGGTTGTACCTATTTTTATGGCACTTGCCCTTCGGCCAAGTGCCATATAGTGATTGTAATTTCTGTCCGTCAGTCGGTCTGTCGGTCCCGGTTTTGCTAGTTCGGGCACTTCCAGATAAGCTAGGACGATGAAACTTGGCAGGTATATCAGGAACTGGACCAGATTAAATTAGAAATAGTCGCTTCCCCGATCCGACCATCTGGAGGGGGGTGGAGGGAGGGGGAATCCGGAAAAATTAGGAAAAATGAGATATTTTTAGCTTACGAATGGGTGATCGGATCTTAATGAAACTTGATATATGGAAGGATCTCGTGTTTCAGACTCTCCATTTAAATCCAGACCGGATCCGGTGACATTGGGGGGGGGGGAGTTGGAGGGAGAAACCAGAAATCTTGGAAAACACTTAGAGTGGAGGGATCCGGATGAAACTTGGTGGAAGGTACAAGCACAAGTCCTAGATACGTGACTGATATAACCGGAACGGATCCGCTCACTTTGGGGGAGTTGGGGGGGGGAGGGAGTACCGGAAATCGTGTCGCGTGTCTAGGGATCAAACAAATGGATTTATTGGGCTGAAAGTTTGAACAGTCATGTGCATTTGCTACAGATAATCGAGACGATGCCGGAACTGCTCAGAAATGAGTGAAACTAAATATCCTATTTCTATTTCCGAACCGCATTTTTGGATGGCGGGTGTTTTTGTGACGTTCTCATCTACTTTCTTGTACAGCCTACTCGTACAAGTGCCATATGAGCTCGTAGCTCTTGTTGGTTTTAACTGGCGATTTGGATGGGGGTGGTCTAGCTAGACACTTCAAGTGCTAGAATGCTTCGATCTAACTCTTGAAGGACACGTAGATACTTTTGATATTAATTCATTCTACTTGTAGTATTTCCATCCGTTCTCCTTCACGAGATTCTTCACTTCATTACTGTATCCTATCTCCTCTATTAGCAATGTACTGGTTATCGCGCTTGCCACGCTGTTCTCTTTACGTGACGTATCATGCGAAAGATCATTGTTTCCGAGGTGCTTATTCGTCTGGATACTAGTTATGCAAATTTTGCCAAGACTGTCATCCAAAGCAAGGGACACGGAAAGAGGCGAAAACACAGCCAAAGCTGTGTGTGATCTTCTGTAAGCGTAGCTTAGTTGTAAATTGATTAACGAGTCCAGAACATCTGATAGAAACACCATAGTTGTTTTTTAGTGGTTCAACATTGAGCCAGTATTGACCAACAGTGCTTTCTAGCGACCAACAGAAACCTCTGTGGTCAACATTGTTGGTCAAAACGACCAACAACTGAAAGTGTTGTTGACCAAGTCTGTTGGTCAATTTGTGGAGTACGTTCTGGCGAAAATCATCTCTGTTAATCAACAGGGACGTTTTGGCGGTTGACAATAGTTTGTTGGTCAACGCTGTTGATAAACAGAAGAACCACTTAAAAAAACGCCTCATGTAGTACGGGTGTCCTTTCAAGCCGGTTGTGGGTTTTAGACGGTGAAAAAATTAGGGCTTATGCCGGAGGCCCACGCCGAGTACCAGGTATCTGTTAGCTTATTAGACTTCTAATTTTGAAGTATGTTTTGCATGTTTGACTGATGGCTGATAAATATCTACCGCAGCTTCTGACGGATCGGAGAAACTTCAACGAAGAGCATGATCCGTATTGAGTCAGTAAACGATCAAAATGGCTTTGCATTCGTTGCATAGTTTAGGGAATTAGATTCGCTTTTGTGTGTTAATGTTCCGACTGTTCAGTTCTGATACTTACATGAATAACAATCATTAACCTCGGCATGAACCGTCGCTTCATTCAACCATCGAAAAGACAAACTCTGAATATATAAAAGTGTGAAGAATGGAGTCTGTCATGTACAAGGAGGGAAGAGATGATCCAGTATAAAACTTCTGTGCAAGCTAATGACGGGTAAACATTGAGAGTTGAGCCGAGTCCGCACTACTTGCATTAACCTTTTGCTGAGAACAGTTGAGCAAGAAAAGTGAGTATCGGAGGGAGCGGCATATTGCACTGCCATCTGAAGGCGAAAAAAGCTAAGTGCGTACTTTTCAGTCGCTTTAATTTTTTTTTGTCTGTCCCGCGTCTTGGGTACAGTGGAGTAATATGAAACAAAGTAAAATGCACGAATGCAAACAATAAAAAATAAAAAAATCACTAAATATTTTTACATTCTTTAAATACAGTTAAAACATGTTGACTAAAAATTCTGACATAGCCTGTACTGCCTATACTGAACAAACCACAATGGTTTGTTTCTTAAAAGTTAGATGTAGGACTTAGGAGTGGCATTCTCAGTGTTTGATATTCAAATTTGGCCTCGTCTAGCGTGTAGAACCTCTATCTTCGGTACCATTCAGCGACTATGAATACCCCAAGAAAACCGAGCGGAACCTAGAGGTACTTACTGTAGCTTTTTACCCGTCTACTCTACTTCCGTCTTCGCCGTTGCTCATCGCAGAGAAAGAAACCGCAGGAGGCGTATTCCATGCGCTGAGACGCTCTTGAATGCGTCCAAAGAACCAATCAGCTTTGTCTTCTACTTTGCCTCAAAGTGATTTCACAGCGATATAGCCAATCGCAGAGGTAACGAAACGTGTTGTGGCGCGAAGCTACTAACCTCCGGAAAAGGTACGGGGAAATACTCGACTCCGCATAGTCATATTACAGAGATAGGGAGACGGAGGTTCTATCTGATTGTTTGTTCTTGCTATTACAGCGTTTTTTTTACGTCCATAAGTTGATACAACATTGAACGCGTACACTCGCCATAAATAATGTCAAGGTAATTTGCCGTTTTAAATAAGCGATAGGAACCGTGACAGGGTCAAGCTCCGCTCGGCTACTTTTTATGGCACTTGCGGCGTTCGATTCGAGTGCTATATAGCGATCGTAATATCTGTCCGCCAGTCCCGGTTCTGCCAGCTGGGGCACTTCCACGTTAGCTAGGACGATGAAACTTGGCATGTGTTCAAAGAGGGGGAATCCGGGATTTGTCGACCCGCGTAAGTTGCGAATGGATGATCCGGGAGAGTTGAAGGGGGGAAACCGGACATGTTCCGGAAGTGCTCCTATTCGAGTGAAACTTGATGGGCGTAGGAGTACTTGCCCGAGATGATTTACAAGGTCCAAACCACATCCGATCATGGTGTGTGGGGGGGGGGGGAGCGGATAGTTGGAGGGCGAGGGGGGGGCCAAGAACTTTTATAACGTGGGTGGGACCTAACGCATGGGGAGATTCGAATTAAACTTGGATGATACAAAGGGCATTGGCTCTAGATATGTTATGTTGAGGTCCGGACCGGATCCGGCCTTAGTGGGGGGTGGAGCGGGATACCGGACATTTTCTGGACGTTCTCAGGTTTTAGTGAAATTTTATTGGTATTAGGAGTCAACGCTGACATGTGCCATTCATGTGTCCGAATCGGATCCAAAATGGATAGAAAGGGGCATCGACAGTTTTCCGTAAACTTCCGGTTGTTTTCTCGTTCGTGCGTTCGACTTTCGCATAACTCTCGAAGCGTAATCCCAGCTGGGTGTAACGCGGCAGTTAGCAAGAATACATGCCCCAGATTTTCCGTTTAACGTTCTGGACATCTACATCTTCAAACTGGACCGGATACGGACACTCTCGAACGCAGGATCCGATCGGAGGGAACATGTCCTGGATTTTCCATTTACATCTCCGGACCGTATGCGACCATTGGCTGAAGTTCATGCTATCTAACCTTGCAAGTGGCGTATGAGCTTTTAGCTCGTGTTTGAATTGCGATTTATGTGGTTCATATGCAGATTTTGCTGGCTTAAGTGCAAAAAGCGTGGCAGTTTCCAAAAGCAGTTTTGCTGGCCAGTGGTTGGAAATAACAGTCTAAAGGCTATGTAACAATAATAGTAATAATAACGTTAAACACAGGTTAAACATGTACTGAATCGTCGGAATTTGAAGCTCAGAAGAATGGGTGGAGTGGCTGGAGAGACTGAAGAAGTAATATTAAAGGCGGCTTCAAAAATACGATCATTCCGTGTAAACCCACTTTTGGTACATTAAAAAAATTTCTTCTGTGACAGTGTAAATACTGCAAATAATGACCCTGGTGTAAATAACATTTATCAATAGAGATTCGGTCAGCTTCATTTTATTAGAGCGATTTTCGGACCTTCTTGGCAAGGGTCAACTTGTAAATACTCCATCCTTGTGATTAATTTGAATGCCTTCTTTCATTTTTGTTTTGTTTATTACTCGAAAATCTTGTTTCTCCTTGAAAATGATTCACAACAGCCGACGGGTGTGTATGAGGCAAAAGCTGAAGTTAGGATTGAAATTAAAAAGTCTGGTTTGAAAACGGTCTGAGGTAGCCTACTGATCTTCTTTGAACGTTGTTAATCGAACCCAAACGACGTGTTAAACAGACTGCTTCTTGCTGCTTTCTTCGTCTTTTCCTCTGCCGAACAATTTGGCAAATGGATTCTAGAACCAACCCAGAGTTTCTCTCTGATGTTCGATGCCCCAGTACCGCCGGCTGGTATGGGGAAGAGTTGGCTTTCGCAAGTTGGTTATGATTCTGCTCCAGGAACGTACCGGACTAACGTCCGAAAAAGGTTCTAAATGTCCGGTTTGTGTGCCAGCCCTTGTCCTCTTCGCTCGAATGACCGATGACAAGGCTGAGAAATAACGTCCCTCCCAATTTGTGCGTAACTATACTACTTGTATGAAAACGTACAGGCTGATACCCTCCCCGCATGTTTGGCCAGTTTACACGCCAATTAACCATGTTTACCGTAAATTCTTGTTTCCCACACCACTGGATGAATTAACAATCTGCTATTTGAGATTTGGTATGTTGGTTCATTATCAAGGCCAATGGCTGTCCACCGCACTAACGGAGATGGGCTTCGCTAATATGTAAACTAGTGAAAGTATTTCCTGCTAATGGATGCTTTTAAGATAAGTATTAGCGGATATCGCCAAGGACAAGATAAAAAAAAAAGAACACGATGAATTATTTCCTTGATAAGAAGATAGTGGGTTGATTTCTTAAACGACCGAGCTGAAGCGCCCAATCTAGGAAGCGGTGGTTGTCTCCACTACAGAACGACGACTTATGATTATGAAAATTACTTTTGTTTTCTGCTGCACAAACCTGGAACTCCGCCGATTTTGTTTGTTCTTCCGCTTGGAAGGTGCAATAGAAATCGTGGAAGAAACAAGCCTGGATTTGCCGCTTTATTTGAAATGTGTCACTTTATATTTCGTGAAGCCTAAGGGTTCCATCAAATTTTACGACCGCTTACATTTGTACCAACAAATTTTTATAGTCGCTAGTAACGCGTTTGGAAGCTCCACGGGACTACAAGCAGGGTTTCCATGTGTGACGCTTTTGTTGCTTTTTGCCTCTGGGTGATACAGGCTGATACCTGGTAGTTTTCATTTTCTCTGAAAAAGCTCTGTTGTTGTCGTTTACTTTGGGCAACTAAAGCTCCGGATTATCGACTCAACGAACATGTACCTTAATTTTTAGTACACAGAAACAGTTTGAAGCAGGTTTGAAGCCATATAAAGCTCGTTCCCGATTAAATTTTGTGAGAGAACTGTGATTTAACAATTAAAAGATATTTTGAAAATGTTCTTACAAATTCAGAAAATTCGAGGTGTTAAAAACCACCTTTTCATCAGGAGTTTTGACACTTGTGTGAGTACAGCTTCTGGCAACCCTGACCACAATGGTTGGAAGCGTAGCCGAGTGATAAATAAGTAGGTGCGAGTTTGTTGGTGTCGTATACGATTGAATTGGTGCCATCCCTTGTCAGACAGATACAGAATATCGTTTTCTTCGATCACCTGCAGCGCCATCTTCATCTCGGTGTCTGCGTATCTTAAAGGAGTTGATTCAAAATCCTTCTCGCGTTTATGACTTGTGGGTTCAGGCTAAACCCGCATCCGGACATAAACCCCCACAGCCCCCCCCCCCTCTGGCGAAAACCTACCTGGTCCCCCACCTTTCCACACAGTGTTAATAAAATTAAATATATTTTTATGAAAAATTAAAATAGAGTCGAGCGGCCAGCTTGTTTACATTTAACTCGCATGTCTAGGGGAAATTCTTAAGTGTTTGCGGTCCAAACTGCAGTTAGTTTTTAAAAAGGTTTTCTAATTTCCTATATATTTGCATTCGGGTTGTGGTGGGACCGGGGGGGGGGGGGGGGGTCGCCAGAGGGTTCTCGCCTAGACTTTTAATTTGCAGATCACCCACATTCAAGTCGTTACTTCAAACTAGGGCTCGCTACGACCGTGTTTATCGTTTCTGCTCAGCCAAATTTCCCCTCTCAGCCTAAAAAATCAAAGAGAAAGAAAAGTCTCTACGTGGTATGAGAATAGAAAGTAAAAAGTGTCCTAGTAAGCAACCCCTCGCTAAATGGTATCCCCACAGTTTTGATCCTTCCCGGATTTACCGATTTTATGTCGACACTGGTGAGGGGTGGGGGGGGGGGGGGAATTGACGGAATCAGTTCAGTTGAAAGGTTGTGGAATTGGTAACAGAATTGTCCCACCAACGAAAGAAACGAGTTGTCAGTATGCAGTTTAGGTCAATCTTCTTACTTGTGACAAATCTCTTTACGGGAATGTTTTCAACAGGTGCACTAAGCAATCTAGTAAACGTCCCGGTAATATAAAATAGTAAAAATAATAATTAGTAAACGGATCATAAAGAAATGACTGAACACATACTATAGACTAATTACAAATAAATGAACTCGTCAGCTGGACATACCTAACGATACTTGTGGCCAGAGGCGTTGGGCATGAGGGGAGAAGGGACCCCCCCCCCCCCCTCCCCCTCGCAATGTTGTCGGCCATTTAATAGAAACGAAATTGTTCGTTTGTTCGTAAAAACAGTCGATTTTCTTAGAAAAATTGTTGATTATTTTCTGAAAAAACGAGCGATAGTTCTTAAAAAGAGTCGGTAAACATGACTGGTCAGTCGGTAAAAAAAAATATCTTTCCCCCAGACAGTTTGGCTAGTACTGCCTCTGTTTGCGACCCTTTCTAGGAAGGATCTTCTTCAGACCGTACCTAATAATCCAGCTTATCAATCACCTAAAGGGTACCTCGACAATCTCGTACAATGTTCAATTGCAAGTTTTACCCTAGATGATGCTATACTTTCGCTAATTTTGTGTAATTGACAGGTCAAACTGTCAGAACTTAACAATTTGGATCCAAACACGATTCTTCAATGCAGCTCGAAGACGATTAGTCAGGACCAAATTACTAGCTGTTGTAGTTATGCCTCTTATTACTTCAACCTATTTTCATTTTCTTTTTCTCATTATCTACCTCTGATTGCCAGAAAACATAAGCTTTAAAAAAGAAAGTAGTGCAACTGTAGTCAATTTCGTCCCTGCGTGATAGTTCTTATCATCAGAGGGTAGTATTTTAGCACTATTAATGCTAACAAGTCTGATTTGTTGGTACATAGTTGGGTTTACCAGAAGACATATAACAAAATTTATTGGAATGAGTGGATTAGGATGTTATGGAAAGAACTTGATGTGGGCAATTTAAAGCGACAGGCTAGCTAGTACAGTTTATATATATATATATATTTTATTTATAACCCGCCAAATACAGAATGTGGTAGCGGAGAAATAGTTCGCGAAATAGTTTGTAATGACAGTATAGCAGAGATCAACTGGATATTTCTTTTTCTTTACTCTGTGTACAGTAACTATACCCAGAAGACCAAATAGCCGGTCTCAGAACTTTTATGGACGGTCAGGGCCGTATCCAGGGGGGGGGGGGGGGTTAGGGGGTTGCCCCCCCCCCCCCAGAAACATGCACAAATAATAATTTTTATAGGATTTTCCCTCCCATCTATGTCTTTTTTGTACTTTTTTGTGCGACCCGCGGGCAACCCCCCCCCCCCCCCCCCCGAAATAATTCCTGGATACGGGCCTGTGGACGGTGCTTGACCGAAATCCTCTGTATTCACGAGTCTCTCTGTGCTAGGTTTGGACGTGAGGACCTAGCTTAGACCTGAAAGATATGTTTAGTCAAGGTCTCTTAATTCCGCTTCGGATGGTTGGCAACCACCATTTGTTGGTTGCCGGCCCTCGAACCACAGGCCGTGGAAACGCCTACCATTGCGAAGTAAGTCAGACTTGGAGTGTTTATTTGTGCGCGGTCGCCCTAGCTGGTTTTCGATTTTCCGTTTTCGCGTTTTTGTGCAGGCAGTAACTCTTTAAACTTATTGGCAGTGTGGTAAGGATTCCCCTTTTGTGGATCGGACTTCAACAATTGAAGTATGACTGGGTTTATATGGCAATCGCTGTGCGATATTTTCAGTACCTTAGTTGGCTCCTCAAAACGATATTTCGGTTCCGCAGTTCAGTTCCGTAAATAAAAAAAATCATTCAACACGGAGAAGTCAGCTCAATATTTCGGCAATTCTTGGCAAGGGTCCTCTTCAGGCTGTTGCGGGAAGAAATTAACCTCAAATAGTTAAATGAAGCTTCTAGCAATTCAAATTCTCCTATTTTGGGGAATTACTTTTAGAAATTGATGTAGGAACAAACTAGTGCAGATGTTGCGACGACTGCATTCGACTGTAAAGACGCATTCTCGACCTGATGTTCTGGCGATGGGTGTAATAAGCCTGACAGAAGATGATAAATGCCAAGTATACAGTCATCGGAGTCAGGATGGCATAAATTTTTAAACATGATACACGTTTGTATTATCAATAAATTAAGAAATATCAGTGAAATAAGAGAAAGAGTTGAAAAATATACGGAAATTTCATTTGTTAGGCCCATGGATTGTAGCTATCACACAAGAATTCATAGAAAGGATACCGACACGGTTGAGATGCAAGTCCGAGCGTGTTCCACCCATCTACGAATAGTAACTATTAGTTCCTATTTCCGTTCCACCCTCATCAATAGTTACTACGCTGACCGTTCCAACCTTCTCGAAATATTAAATATTAACTATATTTATTGCTATTTGCTTACCACGCTCGGGAGCGTAGTAACTACGGATCTGTAACGTGATTGGTCGGATTCGCCCGTGGGATGATATTCTGCTGGAAAATAGAAAAATCGTTCCAGCCTTGACGGCAAAAAGCCAGAATTCGTGACGTCATGCGTAGTAAGTAGTAACTACAGTAAGTAGGATGGAACACGCTCTCCATTTTCTCACGGGCTTCCTTCTCCTCATATATCTAAACACCTCAATTGGTCTCGGCTCGGAATATATTACGATTCCCAGTCAGCTTGGGCTGAAGGAGTGTATAGATCCCCTATCGGCCTATCGTATTTAGGCCTATGCTGTTTGACATTGGCAGAAAGTGCCGGCTATCAATGCAATCTCTTAGGGCGTGCATCGAGCAGACCAAGCCTCGTCTGGTAGGTTTATTTTTCAAGTTCCTGGATGCTGTATACTCGTAAGAAAGCAAGACAAAACAAGATCGAAGGTTTCGATGGGATCCCAAAAATCGTAACATTTGATTCAAACAATCGGGTCATGTCTTCGCCATTCGGTCTTCGTCAGATTCTTTGAATATTTTTACTGTTAAAATAAAGTTCAAAAATGGATTCAGCATGTCTCCTTGCCCCGATACCGAATCTCTAATCGATTTTAGAAACAAGTTTGAGCTTCAACCAAATTTCCAGTTTCAGCCGAATTCGTGATGAACCATTTGTCCAGCAAGAAACTAAGTTCAGATATGGACTCAGCGAACCTCCTCACTCCTCAATGAATATCTTATTAGCTTATAAAACATACATGTTTTTACCGTAAATTCGAAACCTCTCCTCTGCCTCTAAAGATAGGACTAAAGGACCCATCTACGAACTTGACCTGTACTTTGCCAGTAAATCCTCGCTCGAACAACTTATTTCCTCGTTTGAACATTATATATCAACCCCTTCGACTACATTAGATCTCTCCGACGTCCATAGAATAAACAAACGAACGCCGTCGTCCACGCCCAGAGCTATACTGGTCTGAGAATAAAGGGGTAGGGACTGCTATAGCAGAAAATTGGTCGACATTTGGATTCAGCATGTCCACTTACCCCTAAATGAACTATCTAAATAGCTTTTTTAAAATATTTGTTTGCCCCTTAATTTGAAACCCCCTCCCCCAACCCTAAACGTAGGGATACATAGCCCATCTAAGAACTTGACCTTACCCTTGACCCGAAGAATCCTCACACTCATCAAAATATCTCATTCCCTACGAGAGTTATCATGCTGACGGACAGACGGACAACTTTTGCGCTGTTATAGGTATGCCTCCACTTACGTTTTGGGATTCCAAAAAGTAGCAAGACCTAAGGTTTCGATGGTATCCCAAAAATCTGATATTTGATCCAGACAGTTGGGTCTTGTCTTCGCCAGATCCAGTCTTCGCGACGCTAATCATCTGAGAAAACCAAGTTCAGATATACCTGTATAAGCCATATCTATTTTGACAATACTGACCGAAACTTCCTGATTTATTTCTGCCAAATTTCCGGTTTCGGGCGAATTCCGAGCGAACTACTTGTCCAGCAAAAATAGAACAATTCAGAAACGAATTCAGCCTATCTCCTTATCCCTATAAGAATATCTAATCAACTTCAAATAAAACTTTAACTTTTAATAAGTTTCCGGTTTTAACCGGATTCCGGACGAATTATATGTCGGGTAAAAAATGATTGTCACATACAGACTCAGCGTCTTTTGTTAGTCCTAAATCTGTCATCTAATCAACTTCAAATAAAACTTTCCCTTTAACAAATTTTCCGGTTTAGCCGGATTCCGGGCGAACTAGTTGTCCGACGAGAAAATGGTTTTCATTTTCCTGTTCAGCATGTGTTCTTACCCCATAACCGAACATGTAATCAACTCCAAATAAAACTTTTAATTCTAACCAACTTTCTAGTTGTTGCTGGATTCTGGACGAACTACTTATCCGGGGAGAAAATGGTTTTCACCATCGTGTTCAGCGTGTCTTCATACTCACTAATCGACTATCACATTAGCTGTTTAAAAATATTTTGTTTGCCCCTTAATTTGAACCCCCACCCCTAAGTCTAGGGCTACAGAGCCCATCTACGAACTTGACCTTACCCTTGACCCAAAGAATCCTGACATCAAGTTTCATCAAAATATCTCATTCCCTTCGAGAGTTATCGTGCTGACAGACGGACGGACAGACGGATAACTTTTGCGACGTCATAGGTATCCACAGGTAAACACTTGAATTTCTGCAAGGCACTGATTGAAAAGTGAGTAATTTCTACAGTGTTGCGAACTGAAGTTTTATCTGTTTATGTATTGCTAGATGGCTAATAACACTATATATCTGTCTACCGGACACTAGCCATCCTTGATCACTTACGATTACGCATCAGGGATGCTGGTAGAGTTGCGAGGTGGCTTGGTTCCTGATAGGTTGGCGCTGTGGATTATTTTTGATAGGGTAAATTCCTGAAACGTCCCTGTCTCACTTACAACTGCGGCGTGTACATTTTCCCATTTGCTCCGCTAAACTATAGTTGCGATTATTAGCTCGAAGAAGATATTAAGCTTGTGGTAAAAGTGCGACCATTTACTGCCACTTTAAGTAGCTAGACACTTGGTAGGTAAGTTATTTTTATTTATTTATTTTTTATTTCATTTTTTTTAATCCCTCATAGCATCTTTTCTTTAAAATACGTTCCAGCTAATTTATCTTTGTTTCCCAGGTTACCCTTCTGGAGGACAGCCTTACCTTTATTTCAATGGTACCACAGCTCTGGGCGAGCAGCAGTGTCTTGGACGCGTGGCAGCAGTTTTTGCAACTCGTGCTTAAAACAGGTAATTTTATTCTCTAATTATATTTTTGTGCAGAACTCCCTTTTGGCAGCGGCGCCAGCAGTTGGATTTCTTTACATTCTTATACGACTCAGCACAAATGTAGTGTTTGTGTGATTTTTTTTTTGTCTTCACTACAGTGGAACTTCTTGACATGTCACTCCACTACACTGTAAAAAAAAAATCTTGCAGTATTTGCTACTGGGATTATTCTTATCTTTATTGAGATAAGATTACCCCTAATTCGGATTAATCTTATCCCAATAGAGGTAAGATTAATCCTAGTAGCAAATACTGCATCCTTATTCGGAGAAACTTTTTACAGTGTACTCCAGTATATGCTCTGAATTTCATATGGGTCCACGTGTCATTGTAATTTTGTTACATTTCTTTACAAAACAAATAAGCGGGGACTCGAAACCGAAGAAGCGTGGTGGAGTGATTAACAAGACCAAAGGTTTCGATCGGATCCCAAAAGTTTAATATTGATTGGACTTCTGGAGCCAGGCAATCGAGTCTTGTAGATTTTCGGTCTTAGCTAGATCCCGTAAACATGATGTTTTTCGTCAGTTCAGATTCGACTGGGGTCAGATTACGACCGGATATCATTATACTGGAATATAGATTTATGTCATTATACTGAAATATAGCGATTTGTCATTATACTGAAATATAAGATTTAAAATATAGAGTAAAAGAGATTTGTCATTATACTGAAATATAGAGATGTGTCATTATACTGAAATATATGGATTTGTCATTATACTGGAATATAGAGATTTGTCATTATATTGAAATATAGAGATTTAAAATATAGAGTAAAAGAGATTTGTCATTATACTGGAATATAGAGATTTGTCATTATACTGAAATATAGAGATTTAAAATATAGAGTAAAAGAGATTTGTCATTATACTGGAATATAGAGATTTGTCATTATACTGAAATATAGAGATTTAAAATATAGAGTAAAAGAGATTTGTCATTATCCTGGAATATAGAGATTTGTCATTATACTGAAATATAGAGATTTAAAATATAGAGTAAAAGAGATTTGTCATTATACTGGAATATAGAGATTTGTCATTATACTGAAATATAGAGATTTAAAATATAGAGTAAAAGAGGTTTGTCATTATACTGCAATATAGAGATTTGTCTTTATACTGAAATATAGAGATTTACAATATAGAGTAAAAGAGGTTTGTCATTATACTGCAATATAGAGATTTGTTAGAAATGTAAAAGAGTAAAAGTGCGTGTTTTCAAGGATTAGGGCTAGACACTGACTCAAGACCGCGTCATAATTGACTTTCACTTTTATGAAATTTCTGGGTTGCAGTCCGGACGAATTCCTTGTCCAGTGAAACAGTACAGTTCCGAGATGGATTCATCATTTAACTTTACTCCTAAGTCGAATCCCTAATTAACATGTGGGCCAACCGCTTATTCGTCAAGGAAATGAAGTTGAAAATGGACTAAGCATGTGTCCTTACCCCTATATCGAATCTTTTAATCGAGCTCAGAAAATAATTTTTTAATTCTACCAAATTTCCATTTTTTACCGGATTCCGCATGAACTACTTGTACGGCAAGAAAACAACGTTAAACTGGATTCATTATGTCTCCTTACCCCCATACCGAATATCCAATCGACTGTAGAAACAACTTGTAACTTCTACAAAGTTTCCGGTTTTGTCGGATTCCGGGTGAACTTGAATTTGTCCGGCAGGAAAAAACAAGACCAAAGGTTTCGATGGGATCCCAAAAATTCAATATCTGATCCAGACAACTGGGTCTTGTCTTAGCCAGATCCAGTCTTCGCCAGACTCCTTGAACATTTTTACAATTAAAATTCAGAAACAGATTAAGGCCAAATAGCTAATCACCTGGGAAAACTTTCAGATTTGGATTCAGCATGTGTGTTTACCCCTATAAGTCATATCTGTTTTGACGAAAACTTCCTGCCACTTCTGCCAATTTCCCGGTTCCGGCCGAACTCCAGAACTACTTGTCCGGCGAAAAAAGAAAGCTCAAAGACGAAATCAGGGTATCTTCTTTCCCCAGTAATGAACATCTAATCAACTTCAAATAGAAATTTAGCTTATAACAAATTTTCCGATTCCAGCCGGATTCCGGTCGAATTATATTTCCGGGTAAAATATGATTGTCATGCAGGGACTCAGCATCTCTTCTTACCCCTAAATCGCTTATCTAATCAACTAGAAATAAAACTTTGACTTCCAACAGATTTCCGGTTTTGGCCGGATTCCGGACGAACTACATGACCGGGTTCTGCATGTCTTCTTGCCCTAAATACAACATCTAATCAACTCCAAATAAAACTTTTAATTTTGACAAACTTTCCGGTTTGGACCGGATTCCGGTCGAAATACTTGTCCGTCGAGAAAATAGTTTTCACCATCGTCTTCAGCATGTCTTCCTATCTCTAAATCGAACATCTAATCAACTTCAAATAAAACTTTTACTTTCAACAAACTTTCCGGTTTGTGCCGGATTCCGGTCGAAATACTTGTCCGTCGAGAAAATAGTTTTCACCATCGTCTTCAGCATGTCTTCCTACCCATAAATCGAACATCTAATCAATTTCAAATAAAACATTTTACTTTCAACAAACTTTCCGGTTTGGGCCGGATTCCGGGCGAAATACTTGTCCGTCGAGAAAATAATTTTCACCATCGTCTTCAGCATGTCTTCCTACCCCTAAATCGACTATCACATTAGCTGTTTCAAAATATTTTGTTTGTCCCTTTATTTGAATCCCCTCCCCCACCCCTAAATGTAGAGCTACAAAGCCCATCTACGAACTTGACTGGTCCAACGACCCAACGAACCCTCACACCAAGTGTCATCAAAATATCTCATTCCCTTCGAGAGTTATCGTGCTTACAGACGGACGGACGGACAGACGGACAACTTTTGCGATGTCATAGGTATCCCTCCACTTACGTTTTGGGATCCCAAAAAGTTCATATTTGGATTCAGCATGTCTGCTTACCCCTAAAACGACTCTCATCTGCTTCAAAACATATTTTATTTCATCCCTTAGTTTAAAACCCCCACCCCTAAATTATGGACTACAGGTCTCACCTACGAAATTGGCTTGTACTTTGACCCAATGGATCCTCATATTAAGTTTGAAGAAAATATCCTACCCCTCTCGTGCTTACAGACGGACAACTTTTACGAAGTTCTGGGATTCCAAAATTTAAGTTCTCGGATTCCAAAATTTAAGTTCTGGGATTCCAAAATCGGTACACTATCACACGAGAATGCATGTCGACCCGGCCATTTCTGTCGCTTTTTCCGCCGACTGTGCCATTGCCAGAGCCGCCGAATGGATGAAATAAAGTTTATGTTTATTAAAGAGTAGTCCTGTTTAAGCGTAATTTTAGCATGTGATGTGCAATATCACGAAGTAAATAAATAGGCGATTAATAAAAACAGTCCTTGTTTGACATGTAAGTAAATAACAATTCCATGACTCGCCAGTGGACTGGCAGCAGCCCCACAAACCCGTCGATACTTGGCAAAGATCAACCGGAAAACCCGCCCAGTAACAAATCAACATGTGAGCAGGGATAACTACTGGCCGGAAAGTTGCAGGGCAAAACACTTAAGAAATCATTCTAACATTGTAACCAAAAGAATAAAACACAAATTACTTTCAATTTAAAAGAATAATAATAAAATTACAATCTTCCAACCCGAAAAGGGTTTTTATCGTGACTTCGGATTCATTTCCAGCAAACCACCGCATTACAAAGACCCCAGGAAGAAGATCACAGGGGTCACTTTCCAGTTTCATCTGTGCGAAAAGCAAAGGGAAGCTAAGACTCGACAGCCAAGCGATCTGTGCTTAATTCCTTAATCAGTGCCATTCCCAGACAGTGGCCCGGCTTTAAGCACAGCTCTTTTCAACAATATTTTTTTCACGATAAAATGATTTGGATGTAGTTTTTTTTTCTTCAGAATATTGATATTTGCCTCCTCAAATTAGAGATTCTCTTGTTAGTGCTTGCCGACTTTGGCCGGGCTTCGCGCAAAAATACTTATTTTTTCTCACGATAAATTGGAACCAAATGCGCGCCTTGGTTAAATGCTGGGAAAATATTGCGAACAGAGGCGCTGCCGGAGGCGCAGGAACGAAAACAAGTTTGGCACCGCCTTTTCACTCACGTCTCAAATCTCAATACAAAACCATGTTATTGCCCGGCAACCCAGGAAAATCTCGGCTAGCGCAGAAAAACCACAAATTCAAATAAAGTGGTTTAAAAAGGAATTCTTAAAGAGGGAGATTCCAGAGGTCAGTAGACCACGGAAGTCGACACTGGGGGTGTGAAAACAGCAAAAAGCAAGAGGGGTCCTTTAATGGATACCTTTTTGTTTAACTTCTTAGTCTTCTTTGTATACTTTTGTTTAGGGGTCATTGACAAAGATTTCACCTACTCTGATAGGTTTGAATCGTGGACTCGCATAAGGCATATGCCCGAAACTTTCTGATTTAAGGAAAATTTATCTAGAGGGTGTGATTTTATCACTTCCTGAAATTTTAAGCAATAGTAACCCTACCGTTATTACTCGAGTGGGCGTGTACATAGATAAATCTTTAGAGTTAAGAAGGAGTCTGATTGTTTAAGTTATATTTTTATTTTTGTTTGTTTGTGTATATGGCCCGTGGGCTTTTGAAATACACTAATCTATCTATCTATCTATCCTGGCCGTTCCCCGAGGATTACACTTGAGGAATCCCCGCGTTTTTGTTTGTCTCGGGGACTCGCTCCCCATATTTTCGCGACTCCCGACGGACGGGGAATGCTCCGATTATCATACCATCATCAAAAAGACTCCCTTTCAGGTTCGCAGAGAATAATTTTTGCTGGTGTTGGTGCAATACAAATTAATTAGAACCAAACAGAATAAACAAAACCAAAAGTAAAGTGGATTCAGACTAATTTCATCATTTGCATATTTTTGTTCGAACAGAATCCATTTTGGAAGCATCCCCGTGTTCTCGCTGTTTCCGTACGCGCAGTCCGCGTGGAGTGAATCCCTCTATTCTCGCCGTTCATCTTGATTCCCCGAAGAGTCCTCGGAGAACGGCGATAATACACCTATGTAGATAACACCAGGCATGGTGGGCAAGCCGTCATAACATCATAACGGAATCCTGTTTCATTTTAAACATCTTTTCTAGCGAGCAGCGCGCAATGGTCGACTGAGGAAGAAACTCGAGTTGCGCGCTCCCTAGGCCTCGTTTTGCAGTGTCCAGATCTGAGTAAGATCAACTTCGAGGAATTAACAAAGATGGCTCTGCTGTGCCCAGAACCTGCGCTCGCACTCGTCGTCTTGCCATTCGTTGCGGCAGATGTCAGCGATAGAGTCGTGAAGGTACGTTCTGGTTTTGAAACACTGTAAAAAGTTCCTCCGAATAAGGATGCAGTATTTACTACTGGGATTAATCTTATCTCTGTTGGGATAAAATAATCCGAATTAGGGATAATCTTATCTCGATAAAGGCAAGAATAATCCCAGTAGCAAATACTGCAAGATTTTTTTTTTTTTTCAGTGTGCCAAGAGGACTTTAAATGTTATGGTTCAAGGTATTGGTCAGTGTGCCTGCGATTCTGGCGCTTACAAACGTCGGTCCTTTTTAGCAGTTATCAACAAGAAATTTCGCTTTTTCCGGCTTCATAGTCATATGCTTTTGCTTTTTTTACGGTTTCCGCAAATAGTAAACCTGTGACAAATTCCAGAATTCTGCAATCAACAGCAACACTGCTCTAAACCGGACCTGCGAGAGTGCTGCATGTTACCAGCCACAGAATAATGTGGTTTTGGAGGAGCCCGCCTTAAAATATGGAATAGATCTTGGAATTTCTTTTACATATATGACCCCTGATCATCGAGAACACACTTTTCGAACAAAATCCTCGTAAAAAAACATCTACCTCAGTTAGATAGCGATAGCGTTCCACTATTTTTACTCATATAGATCATCGTTGATTATTTCACAGTGATAGCTGTCGAAATGTGAGGCCTGAATGTTCAGCATCGGCCTATAGCGGTATATTTCCTAGACCAGTGGTTCCAAACCGGTGGCACGGTCGTACGTAAGACCCTTGCAAGGGGTACGCGAAGGAACCAACATTGATTTAGTCTGTAGCTTCAAAATCTCGCCTCTCTCATTTTTGATTTCCGAAAGCCTAATATTACCAGCAGAGGCATCACCAGCCAAAATTTATCTTAAGGGGCAAAATATTTTTACTGACCGAAAGGTCATTTTTACTGACTGTTTTTCTTTTCTTGATAACTGCTTTTACGAAAATCGAGGCCCCACTCGTCTCTTTACTTATTAATCTTCTGGTCGACCTTTGGGGGGGGGGGGGGAGGGGTGTTGCCAACCTGTATTTGACGCCTCTGATTACAAGCCCTAGGAAAGTCAGTGAAATAATGTTGATTCCAAAACAGCCACCTACTAAATATGTTCCTGTGTCAAACAATATTATGTCAACAGAGTCGAAGGCATTCAGGTTGCGAATTAAGCTAACGAAGAAATTTGCGATGCAACTTAATGAAAGCACGAAGACAATCAAAACCAAACACAGAAACAGGCTGACTATAAAAATTCGAGCCGAGCCGAGCCGAGATTCAGCAAAGTTTTAGCTACAAAACAAGATAGATAGATAGATATGTTTATTGATCCAACTCGTAGCGCCGACATGGCACTAAATACGTCGACCATTACATTTAAATACTTGAATAACTGAGTAAAATACTTGAATATATACAATTATTACATAAAAGAAAATAAATCACTTAGAATTCACTTGTTTTTTGTTAATCTTCTCAGTGAAATATGGTACAAATGCCTCTAGTGATTGCCTCATTGATTTTATATATATTTCTACTCATGTATGCCCTGTCATTTATGATAATAAATATCGTCTTTTTCACGTTCTGAAAAATGGGGTACACGTTTTTTTTTTAACCTTGATTAGGGGTACGCGGTGTGGAGGATAGATAGTAGGAAGCCACTGATACTCCATGAGGATATGAATGAGAAAGAGGCGAGTAAACGCTTGGAGAGGGAGGAGGTAATAGTACGTTTGGAGAATTGTTTAGAATCAGTAGGAAGAGTTACAGTAGACGATTCTATATCAGAGGTCACTGTTGTATGTAAATGTCCAGTCGAGTAGAGAACTCCGGAGGAATATGGTTGGTTTTTATGGCACTTGCCCTTCGGCCAAGTGCCATATAGCGATCGCAATTTCTGTCCGTCCGTCGGTCTGTCCAGGTTTTGCTAGTTCGGGCACTTCCACATAAGCTAGGATGATAAAACTTGGCAGGCATATCAGGGACCCCAAATGATTAAGTTGGAAATAGTCACTTCCCCGATCCGAGCACCGTGGGGGGAGTGGAGGGAGGGGGAATCCGGAATCTTGAGGTATTTTTAACTTTTGAACGGGTGATCGGATCTCGATGAAACTTGATATTTGGAACGACCTCATGCCTCAGACGACCCACTTAAAATCCGGACCGGATCCGGTGACTTTTGGGGGGAGCTGGAGGGGGCAACCGGAAATCTTGGGAAACGCTATGAGTGGAGGGATCGAGATGAAACTTGGTGGGAAGACACCTAGCAAACACTAGATACATCGTTGACATAACCGAGCCGATTCAGGCACTGTGGGGGGGAGTGGAGGGAGGGGGAATCCGGAATCTTGAGGTATTTATAACTTTTGAACGGGTGATCGGATCTCGATGGAACTTGATATTTGGAAAGACCTCATGCCTCAGACGACCTACTTAAAATCCGGACCGGATCCGGTGACTTTTGGGGGGAGCTGGAGGGGGCAACCGGAAATCTTGGGAAACGCTATGAGTGGAGGGATCGAGATGAAACTTGGTGGGAAGACACCTAGCAAACACTAGATACATCATTGACATAACCGAGCCGATTCGGGTACTGTGGGGGGAGTAGAGGGAGGGGGAATCCGGAATCTTGAGGTATTTATAACTTTTGAACGGGTGATCGGATCTCGATGGAACTTGATATTTGGAAAGACCTCATGCCTCAGACGACCTACTTAAAATCCGGACCGGATCCGGTGACTTTTGGGGGGAGCTGGAGGGGGCAACCGGAAATCTTGGGAAACGCTATGAGTGGAGGGATCGAGATGAAACTTGGTGGGAAGACACCTAGCAAACACTAGATACATCATTGACATAACCGAGCCGATTCGGGTACTGTGGGGGGAGTAGAGGGAGGGGGAATCCGGAATCTTGAGGTATTTATAACTTTTGAACGGGTGATCGGATCTCGATGGAACTTGATATTTGGAAAGACCTCATCCCTCAGACGACCCACTTAAAATCTGGACCGGATCCGGTGACTTTTGGGGGGAGCTGGAGGGGGCAACCGGAAATCTTGGGAAACGCTATGAGTGGAGGGATCGAGATGAAACTTGGTGGGAAGACACCTAGCAAACACTAGATACATCGTTGACATAACCGAGCCGATTCGGGCACTGTGGGGGGAGTAGAGGGAGGGGGAATCCGGAATCTTGAGGTATTTATAACTTTTGAACGGGTGATCGGATCTCGATGGAACTTGATATTTGGAAAGACCTCATCCCTCAGACGACCCACTTAAAATCTGGACCGGATCCGGTGACTTTTGGGGGGAGCTGGAGGGGGCAACCGGAAATCTTGCGAAACGCTATGAGTGGAGGGATCGAGATGAAACTCGGTGGGAAGACACCTAGCAAACACTAGATACATCATTGACATAACCGAGCCGATTCGGGTACTGTGGGGGGAGTAGAGGGAGGGGGAATCCGGAATCTTGAGGTATTTATAACTTTTGAACGGGTGATCGGATCTCGATGGAACTTGATATTTGGAAAGACCTCATCCCTCAGACGACCCACTTAAAATCTGGACCGGATCCGGTGACTTTTGGGGGGAGCTGGAGGGGGCAACCGGAAATATTGGAAAACGCTATAAGTGGAGGGATCGAGATGAAATTTGGTGGGAAGACACCTAGCAAACACTAGATATATCATTGACATAACCGAGCCGTGCCTACTCGTAACAAGTGCCATTTGAGCTCGTAGGGTTAGGCCTTTCAATTGTAAGTATTCCTCCACCAGAACCAGCAATCTCTGAAGATTCTCCCTAGATTCCACCACCAAAGCAATATCGTCAGCGAACAATAGCATGCAAAGTTCTACAATATCTACCGAAACCAGTGGTTTCGGTAATCGGATCCGGTGACTTTTGGGGATCCGGTGACTTTTGGGGGGAGCTGGAGGGGGCAACCGGAAATCTTTGGAAAAGCTATGAGTGGAGGGATCGAGATGAAACTTGGTGGGAAGACACCTAGCAAACACTAGATACATCATTGACATAACCGAGCCGATTCGGGCACTGTCGGGGGAGTGGAGGGAGGGGGAATCCGGAATCTTGAGGTATTTATAACTTTTGAACGGGTGACCGGATCTCGATGAAACTTGATATTTGGAAAGACTTCATGCCTCAGACGACCCACTTAAAATCCGGACCGGATCCGGTGACTTTTGGGGGGAGCTGGAGGGGAGAACCGGAAATATTGGAAAACGCTATAAGTGGAGGGATCGAGATGAAATTTGGTGGGAAGACACCTAGCAAACACTAGATATATCATTGACATAACCGAGCCGTGCCTACTCGTAACAAGTGCCATTTGAGCTCGTAGCTCTTGTTTCAATGAGGAATGTAAGGCAAAAAGAGCGGCGCTTTTAAAAGTTTTAGAGGAGGTAAGAGTTAGTGCAGGGGATGTTTTGAGGGATAGATTAACAGAGTACAGGAAAAATCGAAAGGAGTATAAGGCCCTTTAAAGTTAAAAAAGAAGCGTCAGAAGGAGGAATCAAATAGGCAGTTAGTGGATAGTTTCAAAGCAAAAGATAGTGCTACATTTTGGAAGAAAATAAAAGCTTCGATAAGCCCGCCTGTTCGTGGTTTAATTCCTCCGGCAGATACGTGGCCAGAATGTTATAAAAAGAAGGAGCCACAGGTTGATTTTGTGAATAGTTTTGAGATTATGAAGGATAATCTTCGTCAAGTAGTGCCATTCCCAGATAAGGAGCAAGATTACTCCCTATTGGCTCCAGTGTCTGAAAGTGAAATTTTGTCAACAGATGAAAAAGATGAAAGGTTCTTCTGCCCCGTGCGTAGATGGTATCCCATCTAAAGGTTGGAAATGTTCTAGGACTAGGATCTTACCCATTCTTGCAGCAATTTTTTCAGTCATTATTGAGAGAGCTTGCTTTCCAAAAGATTGGAATGTATCGTTAGTAGCCCCAGTTTTCAAAAAAGGAGATAAAAATTCCCATGAGTTAGCAAGATATTTTGCAAGGTGTTGGATCTGAGGCTAAGAGGTTGGTTGGATAAAAAGGAAATATTAAGTAGAGTTCAAAGAGATGAATGTATCATTAGTAGCCCCAGTTTTCAAATAAGGAGATAAAAATTCCCATGTAGTTAGCAAGATATTTTGTAAAGTGTTGGATCTGAGGCTAAGAGGTTGGTTGGATAAAAAGGAAATATTAAGTAGAGTTCAAGCGGGTTTCAGTACGATAGATCAGATTTTTGTGCTGCATGTCCTTGTGCGTAAATATACAAAAAGAAAAAAAGGGAAATTATGGGTAGCATTCTTAGACCTAAAAGATGCTTTTGATAATGTAAATAGGACGCTGTTGGGAGAGTCTTTAATTAATATGGGTCTACCATCTTTATTTGTCCTATTGATCCTAGAGATGTATACGTGTGTCAGGCTAGTAGTCAAGGTGGCCGGTCAATTATCAGATGTTATTTCTTCAAGATTGGGGTTCAAACAAGGTTGTACAGTTTCACCAATTCTGTTTTTATTGTTTATAAATGATTTTGAAAAGTTTATGGTGAATAGCGGAGCTCCACTGGTTTCGGTAGATATTGTAGAACTTTGCATGCTATTGTTCGCTGACGATATTGCTTTGGTGGTGGAATCTAGGGAGAATCTTCAGAGATTGCTAGTTCTGGTGGAGGAATACTTACAATTGAAAGGCCTAACCCTTAACCTTGATAAGACGTTGAGTATTGTTTTTCGGAAGGGGGGTAAGATAGGTCCAGGTGATCGTGTTTATTTTGAAGGAAAAGAAATAGCTTTAAAGGAAGAATTTATTTATTTAAGAGTTAAATTTTCATCTTTTGGTAGGTTCGGGAAGCATGTTGATTTTTGTTCGTTAAAGGGAAATAGATCAGTAAATATGATTTTGAGGAGTCATCTGGAGGAAACTCATAACCTTAAAATCCACAAACAATTATTTCAGTCTAAGATATTGCCTGGTCTCCATTACGGATCGGAAGTTTGCGGTTATATGGAAGGTCCACAACTAGAAAGGATTCAGCTTAGATATTTCAAGAGAGTATTAGGATTACATAGTTCTATGAATAGTAAGGCTCTCAAGGGGGATTTAGGTCCTTTTCCGTTAAAGTCGTTAAGATTGGTCCAGATGGTCAGGTACTGGGAAAAATTGATAGCCCTGCCTCGTACGCGGTTGGTCAAAGCGGCGTACCTAGAGGCTTTGAGGGATGGTAGGTCGGATTCTTGGCCGGAGCACGTGAAGGGCATCCTGGATCAATGTGGCATAGGAGGTTACTGGAATGAAGGTAAGGGGTACACATCTATTAAGGTTTGTTCGATTGGTAGGGAAGTTCAAGCGGTCCTCCGGGATCAGGAAATCCAGAGGTGGCATTTTGATTTGGTGGCTTCTGGGTGCCTGAGTTTACCTGCGACTGTCAAAGAGAGTTGGGGGAGGAGGTTTATTTCAAAGCGGGGCTAAAAATGAAGGAAATAAGGTTGTTGTTAAGTTTTCGGGGAAATTGTTTACCGTTTGGTCAGAAGAGAAGTTATATTGGTAAAGGTCGTGGAAAGACTGGTCCTCCTTTTGCCCAATGTGTGGGATGTCGAATGATGATTTCAGCCACTTTATGCGTGAGTGTAGAGAGCTAAATGATTTAAGATCTGAGGTATTTGGTGAAAGAGTGTTTGGTAAAGAGTGGATGTCTAAAATATTAAAAAGTAAACAATGTTGTGACGTGAGATTGTTGGGGAAATTCCTCCGGATTGTTTTGTGCCACCGCGACTTGTTCATCCAATAGCTGAAATCTTTTTATTTGTATGTTTTTTATTCAATCCAATGTAAACCTTATATGTTTTTGCCATGGCCTTCGGGCTTTCGTGTAAATATATTATATTATATTCTAAAAGGTTGGGAGCAACTGTTCTAGACTGTTAAAGGACCCGGCGTACCTACAATGCAATACCTGACATTCTAGCCCAACTGACGACACCTCACTGATTTTCAAACTTAGTGTTTTTCAATAATTCTGATGCGGATCATAACCCGACCTTGTTTGCGAGAAGCTCAGTCGTCAAAAATAACCATTTACCAGAATCGTGGCTCGAGAAAGGTGGATTAAGACAGAAAAAGCTGTGGATTATTTGTTAAAACAGAGGCTGGTTTTTGAGCATTCAGCTATTTTAAAATATTGGAACATATAGGGTAAACAGTTTGAGGTGGTCTATAAGGGAGAACAAAAGATGGTAATAACCGCTACGGATTTGTCGAGTTCTCTCATGTTCAGACCTTAAATTAGTTATGAGAGATCCCTCATAGCAAATAGCAAATCATGCCGACGTCGGTGGTTTGCTTTTGTGGCTAACCCTCTATCTCTACCTGACTCAGAGAACATGTCCAGCCCAACACCAAACAAGTCGCGTGAAGCGCCATTAAACAAGCGAATGAGGGGTTAAGACCCCGACCGCTCCCTACGAGTCCAGCCTAGTACCAGAGTCGTGAGTTATTCCCTGCGTTCTTTGGAATTTGATCGCATGAAATTTTGTTTGTCTGTTTACGGTATTGATGTAAAGATTCTCATTTTTCAGACGCTGTTGAACGGTCAAGGCCAGGATTATATTGATGGAAAAAAGAAGTTCTACTCCTGTCTTGGCTTATCTCTTTGACAAACTTGACATGTTCCGCGATTAAAGTGAGTTCGCATGTTGTTTTGGTGTTCGAATATTTCGTCATGGATAAAGTATTATTCTTCGTATTTGGTTCTAAACCGTGTGGAAAGAAATAAGGAAAATTTTATTCTTAAAGCACAAACGATCTCTTATAAATATTCCTTCCGCCCAAGCTGACTGCGAATCATATTTGACGGTGCAAAACGGATAAGTCGGCTACATTTTATTAGAGCTATATTTCGGCCCTTCTTGGCAAGGGTTCTCTTCAGGCTCAAGTCGCTCAGACTGGAAAATGAACTTGTCAAGGTCAACACGAAATTTGACAAGTTAATTTTCCAGTTTGAGCGGCTTGAGCCTGAAGAAGACCCTTGCCAAGCAGGGCCGAAATATAGCTCTAATAAAATGTAGCTGACTTATCCGTTTTGCACCGTCAAATATCACGATGTATTGTTTTTCTGCAAGTTGTATAGGCCCTCGATACTTCTTCGAACGTTAGTGAACCCTAGCAGCGAAAATAGTGAAATTAGGATCCAAAACACCCATTCAGGAGTTCGTACGAGCCCTTACTTAGATATAACGTTATACAAGGGACTTGTACCGTGACAGATAAACAAGAATTAATTTTTTAATTGAATTTGGAAGTCTAGGACCTCGGAGCTCCGTAGACAAACGAGGACCTACATGGCGGGGCTTCTTGGTGAAAACCAAATAAAACTGCTAAATCCAATTAAAAATTTACTTCTGGTTTATTTGTCACGGTTCAAGTCTCTTGCATAAAGTTTTGTCTATTTAATTTATTTTGACATGGGCATGTAAACCTTCAAGTAAGCATCACCACTATTCCTGTGGCCAGTTTCTGTCTGGCTATTGTAGTGGTTTGCGAACTATTTCGAGATAACGCATATTCGGTTTTTTGTTAGTACCGTAAGGAATGTTTTTCGAATAATAAATATTGATTGATTGATTGATATATGTCCACAAACCATTCTGTAGCTCATTGGTAGAGCACTGGCCTGAAAAGTCACAGGTCCTGAGGTGAAATCACGGCTGAGGTTCACTTTTCTTTTAGTTCTCTATTCGAAAAAGCCCTTAATTAGTTACTTTGGATGACTGGTAGTTTACATTTTTCACAGCAAATGGACGAGAACGTCACTGTTCAATGTTAACTAGCTTGAGTTGTTAACTTACTTAAAACCGCTTTTCGCGGAAGTTGTAACAGTTCTTGGTCAGAAGACGTTGAATGAACACTTCGGGGGGAAGAAAACTAATCAGTATTTGTGTGTGTGCGTGCATAAAAATTCGGAATTGACTGGATAGCATAAAGCAACGTCAATTTTTACCAAGAAAACCCGAGAAAGCGCAAGGAGCTTGTGCCGATTTCAAGGGCTCTGGTATATTATGAAGGTAATGGAAACCTTAGTACGCGAAACTGTAATTGTCTTTCGTGCCAAGATGGTGACTATGCACTTCTTACGCCGTAATGGTCAAACACTTAGTATTTCTCCGGCTGAAAAAAGGTGTATTCATAAAACGAATACAGAATAACAGTAATCCGAAACTGTAAAACAAGTCACGAAATGTCACACATTTAATATTTCTCTTGGTCGAACGCCAGATTTTCCTCCCCTGCTTTATCAATGGGTTCCTTACTGTCCTCCATTTCAATCGCTTCACCGGCCTCTCGTTCATAAAACTTGTCGCAACAACCGCAGGGTTTGAAACAGGCGAATAGCAGCCGATCGTACGGCTCGAGAGAGTGCATGAAAAGAGGCAGGAAGTCCCAAGACCGTAGAAACTTTGGAAGCCATTTCGGCTTTTTGTTCTGAAGAAGATTAATAATACCTATTATGACAAAAAGGGCGATAAATATTGAGAAAACAATCAGAAAAACTAAGGTTCCAGCAAGGGATAGAGCAAGTACCAGCCCAGGTAGTACGAGAAACATCCCGATTAAATACACAAGGGCAAACCAACGATACTCAGCCGTAGTGTTGCCGAGGAACTTGCACATAGGGATTGGAAACCTCATGAAAGGGACGACGTAGAAAATTAGAAACCCTGTCAGGTTAAAAAATAGGTGACATAGAGCGATTTGCACTGTGCTCTGTAGAGCGCTGCTAGGAGCGGCTAAAGCAGCGATCAGGGAGGTGGTCGTAGTGCCAATATTTGACCCCAGTGTGAGGGGATAGACTCTCTCTACGGTGATGATACCCACGCCGACAAGTGGCGTCAGGGCAGATGTAAATACAGATGATGATTGCACAATGAAGGTCATGACTGCACCCACAATAAAAGCGAGGTAACCAGTGATCCACGGCACGTAGGGGATATCGGCGTTGATCGTTTTCTTGATGATCAGGGCGATTTTGCCTTGAAAAAAAGGGAGATTAAACGCGGCGCTACAAATTCATGCAGAAAAAAACATGATACGCTTAAAGGACACCTGAACAATGAAACCATACTGAACACACCATGAAGAATGAATTTACAGACATGGCCACGGAGAGCATTCTTCTCCTGAGCGTGATGTTTTCAAAATAGGGATGTTCGTTTCTGGAGGCTAGCACATGCAGACTCCAAGACAAAAAGCACTATTCATTCAAATCTTGTACAGCGCTGGCCGGATCGTATTGGAATTTCTTCTAGATTTACGTTTGGGCTTAACTATTTAAAAAATAGTCCACAAGAAGGGTTGATTGGAGACATTTGTTCATTTCTAAAATTGGTCGGTACTGAAATAAGGACAGATGCAAAATGGAGCAAAAATCATAGCTTGGAAACACTATTTCGTATTTGTATTTGGTTTCTGCAGGCAATGTTAACGGAAGTCATACTGATAGGGATACTTGGTACGCTTCATTCAGGTGTCCTTTAACTTCTTTGTCATGCTCTGGTTTGAGGGTGGCCTTCAGGAATAATGAACTACATCGGATCATTTTCCCCTTATCTTGAGTGAAAATTTAATGCAAAACAAATCTTCCAGTGTAGTGATGAATCTGTACAAATATGTGGGTCTCGAGTAACTGTGTTCGGACACGAGATAAGGTAAAAGAAACATGTTTCTTACTGTCCGGAAAAGACCGTCAAGAGCAGCTGAGACCCATGACAACTTACATTCAACTCATTCAAGAATCCAGCCCGGAGTACTTGCTAAACTACCGTCGTCTAGAAATAAATTTGTAACTCTCAAATTGCTGTATCAGTTACGGGAACTAGTTATCGACATGGTAGAGCCAATCTTAAACTACCTAAATATTCGATAAAATATTCGGCGTTTTGTTAACAACGTACGAAAGTTTTGTTGACTGAATTCACCCTTGCTGCTTCCAGATTGTATAGCCAAAAGAAAGCTAACACAAATTCGCAAGAGGACTCGATCGCAGGTATGTTTTGCATGATGTCTAGTAACAGTTTTGAGGCAAAAAGAAACATTGAAGCCGTTCAACATCTTTTTCATCCAAGGCTGATTAATACCTTTCAGAACGGAGTTCAGGATCTTGACAATCAAGATGAGGCAGGAGCAGAGAACAGTCAAGGAGATGGCAAACAGAATGCCTCCAATCGCTGCATCTGGAAGCCCTGTATCGGCGAACAAGAAGTCGTTGATGGTACAAGGTTGGCCGTCGCAGTCAATCTTGACGAGAGTGGCATTGTCATAGGATTCATTTTTCGTAGCCCATCCTTCTAGCACACTGCTGTTCAGCTGAAAATATTACTTCATGAGGAAAATGTAATCGGAACCAAATTAAGCACTAAAACTCGTAAAATGGATAAGCTTTCTAGCAGTTTCGGATGGTTTGCAACACAATTAAAATCTTCTACAGACGAAGCGACTCGAGTTTCTTAGCGGCAGAAGCCCTTTGACTTTGCGAGTGAAGAAAGCTTTCACGGGAGTCCAAATATTATTACATAGCAGTTAGATTATCATAAACTAACCTGCACAATTAGGTCGGTAAGAGGGTCTGTGATGACACTAAGCGTTTCGATCTCGCCGCCTTCAACCCCGGAACTGATGCCTTTCACAAGCTCAGCGCTGATAGCTTCCAAGTAGCCGACACCGAAAGCTTCACCTATGGAATGAATACTGCGGTCACACTGGTCATGAACATCACGTTTGTCACAACAGTTGAACTTATACTACCTGCAGTCAGACGTTTCATAACATCTAACGCATGGACATGCAATTTCATGATAGCACACAGCACCCTAGCTGTTAATTTTGCATGAAAACTGTACTGTTAGTCCTTTAACGGTACATTTTTGTTAAAAAAAAAAACACAATCAAAGCCAAATATAGTGTGTAATGTTCCTTTTACACGTAAAAGACATGTTGAAATCTCGCACATTTGTGTTAAATGTTACCAAACTTCTGACGGTGTTTTCGAAGTTGTGATAAGCCGAAAGTTCCGAAGAGACAATGATACACTGTATAGTCCGGAATATTTGAGGGTCCTATTAGCGTCCAAGTTCATTGTTGCTGCTAGTGATATCTCAGTCTAAGTTAGAACCCGGTTGTCTAATCTCGTGGCTAAGTACTTACGTCCAATGATTTCCATCGTGAAAAGCACAATGACAGTCAACCAATTGAACATATCATGGACAGTTGCTCCAGCGAAGGCACGTCGGAACTCGCTTTTGTCACCGATCTGAGTCATCGCCACGATGGTGTTGGTCACAGAGGTTCCAACGTTGCAGCCCATGACAATTGGAATTGCTTCTCGGACAGGGACAACTGCAAAGAGGTGCCGGTGAGACAACAGCTGTGTTTTTGTAGAAACCATGGTATCTGATACCACGGTCTAGAAGTCGTTTTGCAGTTATCGTTGTATGTGATACCACGGTCAAAAGGCGTTTTTGCAGTTATCGTGGTATCTGGCTAGTTATCGCGGTATCTGATACTCAGATACCACGGTCCAACTGTGGTAACTGATCGTGGCATCGGAAAAAGTTATCTCACTTTCATCAATTTTTGTCAAATTGGTGGGAAAGAAGTTTGGCACTTAGTTATGTGACTGGATATCAGTTTTCTTTTGTGATGACTTCGAAAAGCGCAATTTCGGCAATTGTCGTCTTTGTACATCAGATACAACGGTTACTGCAAAAACGACTAATTGCACATCCAGTTACCGTGGTAACAGATACCATGGTATCTGCAAAACGCAACCAGTGGAATGATACAGAAGTAAAGGGAAATGGGTGGTTCGGAGAAGCTCCGCCTCTTTGGCGAGAGCCACTCTAAATACTCTTGATGACTATCTCTCCTTGCCGATGAAAAATCTCCGGCCTCTCCGGGTAGCTAGCGGAAGAAAGGCGGAAGTGTTGTCACAGCTGGTCCCAAACTGGTGATTGATTGACACAGGATTCTCGTTGAGTTTGAGTCGTACGATGAAAAACTTGTAGCCTGCGTAGTAGTATGGTAGTAGTACGAAAACGTTGCATGTAATACTATGTAATAACAAAGAATACTATCATTTAATGTGCCTCAGACTGACCCAATCTTATGTAGTAGTATCCAGTAGCATCCTGTCTTGCCAAAGTAGGATCTGGTCTTGCTAATAGTAGCATATAGTAGTATGCAGTAATACGGTAGCCTTTAAGTAGAAGCATGTAGTAGCATCGTTAGTACTGAATGCTACTTTTTCGTACTACTTCATAGTAGTATTATTAGATAAATTTTTCATCGGGTACGGACACGCTTCCTTCTTCTTCCCGAGGATCACTGGCGTGTTGCAGGATTCCTTGATGCAGGATTTCTCTTCACAAATACAATGAAGGAATCCATAAAAGAACGTGTAACTTACTTCCAGCGGCGATCATGGCGACGACAATAGAGGTAGAGGTGGAGGATGACTGGACGAGGACGGTCGTTAGAATGCCGATCATGACTCCGACAACGGGGTTCGACAGGAGAGACTCATCGGAGAAAATGTCTCCTAAGATCAAATCAGATTTAAACGAAGAGGAATCGACCAACAACATTCACGGCTGTTTTAGCTGAGTGCATGTCGATAGCACCTCCACCGAGCTCACTTCCGCAATCCAATTTATCGAAGTTTCAAGCGGAAGAGGAAGGGTTAACTACTGGCAGTGAAGTTGTGGGTTGACTGGAGCTTGGGAGGGTATTAGCAAAGGGGGGATCTGTTCGAGTATATTTCGTAAAAAAGGGGCCATTCTAGCAGCTAGTTTTCGTCTGCGAAATACTTCCTCCCTGGTTCTCGGCTGAAAGACCTCGGCCAGGCCCCTAGCACAACAGCTGCTATCGTCCCGAAATTACAGCCGGTTGTACCACTACACGCGCGTTACGAACCCAGTTTCGTGCAATAGTGCAATTCCCAGTTTTAGTTGGTATAATTTACTTAGAATGTTTTCGTGGACTTGAGTAATCTGTTTGACCGCTCTTACATTTCATCTTTTTGAACATATTAATGTTGACGAGAAAACAACATTTCGGCGTGCTGCCGCCTTTTGCTGCTTTTGAAAATAAGAGAATCTGAATTTGACTTAATTTAGTCACTGTAAGTCGGAAGACGGTAAATACTGTTGGCAATATCATTATGCTACCTCTAATCACGAATCACCAATCGCTACGAATCACCAATAGATTTAGGACAGAAAAAAAAGGAACAAGCTGATACCGATACCGATAACAAAATTCAAATAGTAACAGCGTAAAGAAACCGTGACTTGGTGATAACCTGCAACCGCTGAAAAAAAATGGTTCTGCACTTACCAGTGGCTCGTCCACCAAGCAGCTGGAATGCGGTGGACAACAGATCTAAAGAAACAACGAAAAAGTACAGGTTGGCCAGTAGGCCGATGGTCTTGGCTATCCCAATAGCTACGCGTTTGCATTTCCCCTTGGTGTCCAGTTCTGAAAATATAACAGATTTACAATTATAACTCGGTTTATTCATCCATAGACATCTTTTACAAGCAAAAATAGTGCTGGACATATCATTACAGTTAAAAACATCAACCAGGGATATATTTCAACTGTACTTTATATATATACAATTCAAGATTTAAGGCACAACTAAAACTACGTTGCCTGGGCGACGTGAAGGGTTGCAGCAACCTTTGTTCGGCTTCGCCGACTAAAGTTTTGTTCTCGCAACACTTTGGTTTTGTTTCTTCGATATCGGTAAATGCTGAAGTTGTCAACCCATTGAAGCTTTCAAAAATTTATGTTCCAAGAAGAACACAATCAGTAATCACATGATCAAGGGCTATTCCTCAGCCTTGAAAAAAACAACAACAAAAAAATATTGGAATAAGGGTCTAAACTGACTTTGCAGCCAGCTGAATTTTATACTTCTCAATCGTAGACATCGTGACTGGTGGAAAAAATGATCTTATATAACCTAGTTGGTATTGTAAAGACACCCGTAACTTTTAAGGATCAAAATACCATAGATGCCACCAGGGCCTATCCAGCGGTGGGTCACCCACCCCCGTCCCCCGAAATAATCTTTTGCAAATAGTAGCTGCCTAGGGTTCCACATTGGATAAGTAATAAGTACGTCTTAAAAGTATAAAGTAGCACGACCTATAGGTTATCTGTAATTCGGAAAAGGCGAGAGCGCTTTAAGCGCAGCCTTAATGTAGCTCGGCAGATGCTTTACTCAGTGTAAACTCTGCCAGTGTGTGTTGTTTTCTTTTTACGTCTCTTTCGTTCTCTCATTGTTGTTGCCGGTAATGTTCTTTTTCCTTATTTGGATTATTTGTTTAAATAATCCGTCTTTTTGTACATTTGTGCACTATGATGGGCAATAAATCTATTATTATTATTAAATACAAAAATTATCGTTCTTATAGGTTTAACCCATGATTTATGTATTTTTGTACTTTTTGGTCCGACCCGCGGGCACCCCCCCCCCCCCCCCCCCCCCCCTACGAAATGAATTCCTGGATATGGACATGGATACCACTCTACTAATTATCGCGAAACTATGTCGTTGTTTCCTAGGTTATTCTTTCTAGGCTACAGTGATAGACCATAACCATAGTCCATTCTAGCTCCTCATGAGAGTGACAATAGTTGCGTTTTTGCAGATACCATGGTATCTGTTACCACAGTAACTGGATTTGCAATTTAGTCGTTTTTGTAGTTCCCGTGGTATCTGATATACGGTAGATATATCAGATACCAACCATGGTATCTGTTACCACGGTAACTGGATTTGCAATTTAGTCATTTTTGTAGTTACCGTGGTATCTGATATACGGTAGATCTGCAAAAACGACAATTGCCGAAATTGCGCTTTTCGAAGTCATCCCAAAAGAAAAACTGATATTCAGTCACAAAACTAAGTGTCAACCTTCTTTCCCACAAATTTAACAAAAATTAATGAAAGTGAGATAACTTTTTTTCAGATACCACGATAACTGGCCAGATACCACGATAACTGCAAAAACGCCTTTTGACCGTGTTACCAGATACCACGACAACTGCAAAAACGACTTTAGACCGTGGTATCAGATACCATGGTATCTGCAAAAACGCAACTAATGTTTTAGCAACCAATTCTTACTTACAAGTCCATCTCTCCGTGAAAGACATGGCACCAAATTGTTCTTATCATTAAAAGCATCAGAAACAAAACAGGTTCATAAACTAGGAAAAGTTGGAAATCCCTCATCACCGAAGATGATCATTGTCTAGCAGCCGATTATCACTTATAAACCCCTGACATATCTCTCAATTGGGTTCTGCCTATTTTATGTTTGAGTGTGTACCCTACCACTGAAGTTGTCAATCCCCAGAAACCTTAACATGGTCCAAGGCTATGCCTCAGCGTTGAAGAAAAAAACACAACGTTGGAAGCAGGGACTAAACCAAGGCACTGTCTAGGGAACCGGGTGCCGAACGTTATGTCCCACGGGCTACGGAACCGGTAGTTCTCACGGAAATCAAACCATAAGAGCTACGGTTCCAGGATCTGGCGTCATTGACTAACGGAAACTTGTATGAGCTGGCTCCTGTCCCGACAGTAAATCGAAATAGCTCACGGAAGCTTCATCGCACCGGCTTCTCGTCCGGTAGTCTCACGGAATTATGTATTCAGAAGCTAGGGAGCCGGTAGGTGATACCGGAAACTGTATAATCGGAGCTTGTGTTCCGGAAGCGTCTACATGGGATATATAACTCACGGAATAGTTTTGATGAAAGCTAGGATGCCGGCATTTTCACTGACTTAAAGAAAATGGCATGGGGAAAAGCCCACTACCGGAACCCGTATATTGAAAGCTAAGGTACCGGTAGCAACAACTATTTGGTTGAAAATTACCAGCTCACGAACGCAGATGGCACAGATTTTTGACTCATGGAACCAAACTCCAATGCGCTAGGGTTCCGGTAGTGCAAAAATCGAACTCACGGAGACGTGTCAATATGAACCTAAGGGCCGGGTAGCAAATATTATCAACTCATAGGGTAAGAAGTATTTATAAGTATAATCCCGCGCTACTGGAACCCTAGCCCATAGAAGTTGGGTTCCGTGAGCTGATAATATATGCTACGGACTCGAAGACTATATTGACACGTGCCCGTGAGTTTGTAAGTTTAATTTTTAGCACTACCGGAACAGTAGCCCATGGTCGTTTGTGTCCGTGAGCTGGTCCTTTTCAACCAAATAGTTGTTGCTACCGGTATCTTAGCTCTCAAATGTACGGGTTCTGGTAGTTTATTTTTTCTCATGTTATTTTCTCTAAGTCACTGAAAATCCCGGCATCCTAGCTTTCATCCAAACTATACCGTGAGTTCTATATTCCATGTATACATTTAACGGAACAGAAGCTCCAATTATATTGTTTCCGGTATCAACTACCGGCTCCCTAGCTTCTGAGTGCATAATTCCTTGAGACTATCGGACGAGAAGCCGGTACGACGAAGTTTCCGTGAGCTATTTCTATTACTACCGGAACAGGAGCCAGCACATACAAGTTTCCGTTAGTCAATGACGTCAGGTACCGGAAACATAGCTCATATGGTTTGATTTCCGTGAGAACTACCGGTTCCTTAGCCCGTAGGATATAAAAGTACGGCTCCCGGTTCCCTAGAAAGTGCTCTAAATTAAACTGGCTTTACAGACAGTTGAACTTTATCCTTCTCAATCGTAGACATGGTGACGAATGAAAACTTAGATCATCATCTTATATATCCCATATAGTTAGTATGATAAAACTATTGGTCACTTTTCAGGATCAAAATACCATAGATGCCACTCTACTTATTATCGCGAAATTGCGTCATTGTTTTACCTCATCATTGGTATCCGTTGCATAAGCACTTAATTATGAGTTACAGTGATAGATCATGGAGACTTATTTTCTTACGCTCAGGTATATAGAGATCAAATAAAATGTGCACTAATCACTAATTTGCACACGTTTCTAGTCCCTCATGAATCATTCTAGCTCCTGATTCTTACTTATAAGTCGAGCTACCCGTAGTAGACATGGTACTAAACTGTTCTTACTATCAAATGAACCAGAAACAAATAATAGGATTAATACACCAACTAGCAACAGTTGCAAGCCCCTCATCACCGAAGATGAGTATGGTATAAGAGCAGATTGGTGCTTACAAGTCCCCTACATATCTCACAATTGGATAGACCTATTTTGGCTTAATTGTGTACCTTGCTACTGAAGTTTTCGACCCCTGAAAGTTTCAAACTGGTGTATCTCATGAAGGAATTTGTGTACAAAATACATAAAATTTGATCAGTCCATCAAGGTCTATTGATTGCCGTTGAAAAAAAAAACAAAAAACTATCTGTATAAGTTTAAAAGTTGACTTTTTGGCCGTAAGCCAACTTTTCCACCTAGAAAAGAGCCAAGGATACGCTCCGATTTCTTAAGCAATGAAAGAACTTTTAAAGTTTAAGAGGCTAGTCTTATAGCATTTCTCTACCTGAATCCCAAGTGCAGTAAGAAATGGAATGATAAATAGCAGAAATCACGAATGGGCAGAAAGAATAGATGGCAGCACTTTCTGACTCGTGGGAAAATCCCACTTTTTTGTTTCTGTAAATTTTTATATTTATGATCCAAAGAAGATATATTGGCCATGGGGCCTGGCAACTGCCTCACATATGTAGGGCATACAGATAGATTATAAATACAACTCCAATTGACTTTGCACACCGTAGGCTCTGGCTCAAGGACAAGCTAAGACCATCCTTTTTCGCCTCGGGCACGAGTTATACGGAGCTTTCCAAAATGTCGTGTCATATTTATCGATCCAGCCAAAGGTCCACACTTTCGGTAAAAAAAACGCGCAAGGTATACACTTCCCATCTACTAGTAACAAGGAGAAGTCGAAGAACTAGGAAAAACAAAACAAAAAATCACGGCAAAACCAAAGTGTTGCTCTCGCAACCAGGCCCGTATACAGGAATTTTTTTTTTTTTTTTTTTTTTTGGGGGGGGGCCTTTCGGGGCGGGTTTTTGCCTGCGGGTCGGACAAAAAAAGTACAAAAAAGACATAGATCAGGGGGGAAATCCTATAAAAATGACTATTTTTGTATGTTTCGGGGGGGGGGGGCGGCTCAACGCCCCTCTTCGATACGGCACTACTCGGACCACATTCATCGCAATACGAACGCGAATTACAATGAATAAGCTTGGGTTTTAGGCTTGTTTCTAAAACTGTACCAAAATCTCAGCGAGATAAATTAATCAGAAAGAGTGTGGGAAGTTCATGTTCTTCCATAATCGCCTTTGATTGTCAACGTTAATCAATTCTTAAGAATGTCTGCACTAAAGACATAAATGACGAGAGGAATAATCAAGAAGCACCTGATTAACATAATATGTAGTACAGCGCTAATGGATCGGCTTGTGCGATTATACAACTGAACAAAGCACTAGACATGGCCAGTGGCATAGCCTACAGTAAAGGGCGCTCTCTCAGTCAGTCATTGATAACCTAAGACGTTTACACAGTTCTCGGAACCAATAACCAAAATTGATGCTAGCCACTCACTATATAGGGCTATGTTGCCCCGTGTGTATTAAGTATCAAAACTTATGTGTTGTATTTTATTTTATTTTTATCCCTTTTTTCTTTCCTACTTTTTGTGACTTTTGTCTTAGAGATGGGTAATAAATTTCATTAATTTCTTCAAATAAAAAGCAGCACAAAAGAACAACACGAAAATCTTTAACTGACCTCGGGATGTACACAATATATAACACAAATCGTGTTATGGCGCAGCCTTGGGATCGCGCTCGTAATATCTACCATTTTAGCTTTACTGATTAATTCGAAGAGACCTCCCCATACGCATATTTTTATCTGAAGAAAAACACAAAGTTAGACTGTGGGCAGAGAATGAATCTGACAAAGGAAATACTCTGCTATCTGCTAATCTTGAAATATTTCGAAATAGTCTGCTTACCCGACCATGCTGGCGAGTCGTCGACTAAGGTAGGGAGACTCCATGGGTCAAATTCCTCATCAGTAGATGACTGGCTTTCGTTGTCGCTATTTTCACGTTTCTCCAACTGTTTCTCCAAATCCGTTTGGTCGCTTACGACTGTCGCCTGTATGGACGGATAGATGTTTAGCTGTGTTGGTGATATTTCAGTCATCGATGTAAACGATGACCTGGGAATATTCCTTGAGCTAGATCATCTAGAAAACGTGTGCCCAAATAGTACGGGGCTGTCTACGGGTGATGCCTTAAAATGAATCAACGAATTAAAAATACAAAGACACCTGAAATTCTAAAATTACCATTCCGGGTGTGTTGCTAGATGAAATTTCGGTTAGCTTAGTCCTGTCTCCATCTCCTGTTCACGAATGTAAAACTGTAACGTTTTTTAGATTTTCATCCAAGTAAATACAGCCGACTCGAGAGATAACAATGATCCATCCTGATGACATGGCGGTAGGTTGGAATGTCCAAAGGGCAAGAAAAATCCAGTTATGCCAGCGTACCGGCGTTTTAGCCTGCGACGCCTATAACGAATGAGAGTTGTCCCATTGGAATGGGGTGACTGAAGATGTCGAAACTTCGGACCGCAAAAAAACTTAGTTTTGGCAGTGAAAGGCGCTCGTACACTATCTAAGACAAACATTTGCTTTTGATGAATTAACCGGGTTTTTTCTCAAATTTGTACTGTTAAATTACAGGTTTTTATGGCACTTGCCCTTCGGCCAAGTGCCATATAGCGATTGCAATTTCTGTCCGTCCGTCGGTCTGTCGGTCTGTCCAGGTTTTGCTAGTTCGGGCACTTCCACATAAGCTAGGACGATAAAACTTGGCAGGCATATCAGGGACCCCAAATGATTAAGTTGGAAATAGTCACTTCCCCGATCCGAGCACCGTGGGGGGAGTGGAGGGAGGGGGAATCCGGAATCTTGAGGTATTTTTAACTTTTGAACGGGTGATCGGATCTCGATGAAACTTAATATTTGGAACGACCTCATGCCTCAGACGACCCACTTAAAATCCGGACCGGATCTGGTGACTTTTGGGGGGAGCTGGAGGGGGCAACCGGAAATCTTGGGAAACGCTATGAGTGGAGGGATCGAGATGAAACTTGGTGGGAAGACACCTAGCAAACACTAGATACATCATTGACATAACCGAGCCGATTCGGGCTCTGTGGGGGAGTGGAGGGAGGGGGAATCCGGAATCTTGAGGTATTTATAACTTTTGAACGGGTGATCGGATCTCGATGGAACTTGATATTTGGAAAGACCTCATGCCTCAGACGACCTACTTAAAATCCGGACCGGATCCGGTGACTTTTGGGGGGAGCTGGAGGGGGCAACCGGAAATCTTGGGAAACGCTATGAGTGGAGGGATCGAGATGAAACTTGGTGGGAAGACACCTAGCAAAGACGAGATACATCATTGACATAACCGAGCCGATTCGGTTACTGTGGGGGGAGTGGAGGGAGGGGGAATCCGGAATCTTGAGGTATTTTTAACTTTTGAATGGGTGATCGGATCTCGATGGAACTTGATATTTGGAAAGACCTCATACCTCAGACGACCCACTTAAAATCTGGACCGGATCCGGTGACTTTTGGGGGGAGCTGCAGGGGGCAACCGGAAATCTTGGGAAACGCTATGAGTGGAGGGATCGAGATGAAACTTGGTGTGAAGACACCTAGCAAACACTAGATACATCATTGACATAACCGAGCCGATTCGGGCACTGTGGGGGGAGTGGAGGGAGGGGGAATCCGGAATCTTGAGGTATTTATAACTTTTGAACGGGTGATCGGATCTCGATGGAACTTGATATTTGGAAAGGCCTCATGCCTCAGACGACCCACTTAAAATCCGGACCGGATCCGGTGACTTTTGGGGGAGCTGGAGGGGGCAACCGGAAATCTTGGGAAACGCTATGAGTGGAGGGATCGAGATGAAACTTGGTGTGAAGACACCTAGCAAACACTAGATACATCATTGACATAACCGAGCCAATTCGGGCACTGTGGGGGGGAGTGGAGGGAGGGGGAATCCGGAATCTTGAGGTATTTATAACTTTTGAACGGGTGATCGGATCTCGATGGAACTTGATATTTGGAAAGGCCTCATGCCTCAGACGACCCACTTAAAATCCGGACCGGATCCGGTGACTTTTGGGGGAGCTGGAGGGGTTAACCGGAAATCTTGGGAAACGCTATGAGTGGAGGGATCGAGATGAAACTTGGTGGGAAGACATCTAGCAAACACTAGATACATCATTGACATGACCGAGCCGATTCGGGCACTGTTGGGGGAGTGGAGGGAGGGGGAATCCGGAATCTTGAGGTATTTATAACTTTTGAACGGGGGACCGGATCTCGATGAAACTTGATATTTGGAAACACCTCATGCCTCAGACGACCCACTTAAAATCCGGACCGGATCCGGTGACTTTTGGGGGGAGTTAGAGGGGAGAACCGGAAATATTGGAAAACGCTATGAGTGGAGGGATCGAGATGAAACTTGGTGGGAAGACACCTAGCAAACGCTAGATATATCATTGACATAACCGAGCCGTGCCTACTCGTAATAAGTGCCATATGAGCTCGTAGCTCTTGTTTTTTATGAAAGTCGAGAGCCTACTAAAATACTATTTTGGAGTTTAAAGTAGACTAATTGGTGTCGAAGCTGTACAGGGTTGGATGGGTCGAGAGGTTGCCCACTTTCAATTCTGATGTACAGCAAGTGCCCGGCACCGGTTGCACCAAACCAGCATTTTTAAAGATGAATCGCCTCATCTGTGGCCGGCACCGCTGATTTCGGTCAGGAAGGCGCAATATCCACAGAATTTTGTATTGTTTATACACAGAAAAATCCACCTGCCTGTGTTTGCATATTCTAAGATCTAGTCTTTACACTGTCATTCGTCGTCTACAACAGGAGACACTGCTTGATTTCGCTCACAAACGCTTCAGCTTCAATAAGCTAAAGAAAAGCGTCACGTAACTTGCTTTTGTTCCCGAATTCGTTCATTTGCCAAACTTAAATACACCCTTTATTCATTCAGCTGATAGCTTCCGGCTTGACGTAGCACAGACATCCAGTTTCTAAATCTGTTACCTTAATTTTCGGGGATCCGGAAACGTGAGTGACGGGATACTTATGACCAGAGGTATTACTAGCCAAAATGTTGGGGGGGGGGCAAGGAATTTAACGACTGGCTGCTAATTTTTACCGACTATTTTTTGAGAAAAAACCACTGTTTCGAAAAGTTCGACTGATTTACAGAAAAAACGACGGTTTTGTCGAAAATTCTACTGATTTTCAGAAAACGACTGTTTTATTGGAAAAACCAACTGTTTTGACTCGTTTATTTTTTGCCGACAACAACGACCCCCCCCCCCCCCGATCGTGACGCCCCTGCTTAAAACATCATAAAATAGTTGCGTTTTTGTTCCGACTTTTCACTCGCCTTTTCGACGTTTTTTTACTTTTTTGCGTTTTCGTTAAATGGTCCTAAGCACTGTTTGACAATTTCTCGTTTTTGTCAAAAAGGCAAACGCCGACTTTCGCCTTTTCCCTCGGCTTTTTGCAAAAAGGCAAACTGAGGTGACCAAGTTACGCTCTCCTTTTGGCTTTTTGTCTCGCTACTAGCCATAGTTTGTCCCAAAACCCAATAAAAGAGGAATTTGATTCAAAGTGAAAATCAGTATTTCGAGACTGTCTCGGATTTTAAAGATGAAAAATTTGAAGTGCAAGTAAAATACAAAACAAAATGGCATTTGTCAAAATAAAGTTTTCATCCAAGAAAAGTGAAAAGTCCTTACTAGTAAAGGCAACTTGCGAAAACACGAGAATGTTAAAAAAGACCTGAGTTACCGTTGCCGTTACTACCAAGGACTTTTCACTTTTCTCGGACGAAAACACTATTTTGACAAATGCCATTTTATTTGTATTTTACTTGGATCCGGTAATTTATTAAGTATAATTATTAGGATTACGAAGTTAACCAAAAATCCTGACTTTGTTCCAGTTTCGACGAAAGTATACCGAATATGAATATTGTTCGGTAGTCTTTCGATACCAAAACAATTCGGTACAATAACCGGAATACGGTGGTTATACAGAATCCCGAACACGCTATCGGTCTAAACTTATTCGGTATAATAACTGGGATTCGGTAACTTATTCGTTGTATTTGCCAGGATTCAGAAGTTACCACGAACCTCGTAACCCAGAAGAGGTCGAGTGATGCACTGGTCGCAGACAAAAGGGATGATCTGTGATATCATCGATAGTCCTTACATTTATTTTGGATCCCAAAAAGAAAATTTAATCATAAATATTTCGAAAATTTCGCCTGCAGCACTTTTCGTAATATTCTCTATTTTGTGGAAGGGCGCGTCATTTGACGGGGGTTTTAAGCCAGTTTTAGGATTAAGATTTCGAAACAATAAACGCTAGAATTTGGATAGAAATTAAATTTGGCAGGAAAAAACAAAACAAAATTTCGCCTGCGGCGCTCACTTTATGTTATCATAGGTAGTATATTGACTAGACTACAGTTGCTGCTGCTGCCGGAACTTGGCTCCATCCGTTTTCTGGAACTTCTTAGAGTCTCTGTATTTCATCAACGGTAAATGATAGAATTTGCAAGAGAAGCAGTTAAAATTTCGCCTACAAAAACAAAAAAAATGGATTTCGAAAATTTTTGCATGCGGCGCTCGATTTAATTTTCTATTGACTATAATAGATAGTTGCTGTTACTGCAATCATGCCCGGCAACATATTCTCAATGTGGGCTTCGCCAAAACTCCGCCTAGTAGTTGGCTTATCGTCGTTCATTCTGCCTTTTATTGTTACTCTTCCTACGTAATCGTTTCTGTTCCATAATTTAAAGCTCAATTTCTTAGTTTTAGGATCCGGTAAAATTCTTGAAAGCTTCGGTAAAATTTTGGCTCTGCACCCCCCCGACGAAAATGCACTTGCGACGCCCCTGCCCTCATAGAATTTTGCCAACACAAAAACTGGTGGAACCGGCTAGTCTGATAAAAGAAAATTAGTCATCGTTCATTACCTTTCTTTCTTGGTGCAAAGACATTTGATTATGGCCGTGTCTTAAACAAATATATTAGTTGATATTCTGCTTACATTTAGGTATGATTGGCTTCTCTTCACACGCGAACTTTATCACTATGTTGACCTCCTGCCACTAACCCACTGACCACTTGTCCAATACTAGTGTTTTCAACTATTAAAAAAAGGCGATGAATTTATTATTGACGAAAGATCTGGCACGCCAAGAGTTAGTCTTTCTCCAAAAAAGAATCACTGATTCTAGCTTTCCGGTCGGAACCATAACCGAAGTTGTGATAAGGTGGTGTATGTGTAGTGATCGTATAAGCCGGGGGGGGGGGGCATAGGGAGTTGAACCTTGTGAACTGATGCCCGTCGCTTAACACACACTCTAGTCTTTACTCACAACAATCAGAAGACACTTCTAGATAAACCTAGGCACTGTCAGCAAGACGAGAATCTTTATCCAACTACCACCTCTTCGAAAGCCATACTTCATATTTGCAAGAACAAATCTCGTTATTTGTTCTTGGTATTCGTGTCTGTCGTAACACGCGAAAAGGCAGACTTACAATGCCAGTTGGGGTTAGGCAAGTCGAGTTGATTGATTGCCCACGGGTAAATGTCAACTGCCGCAGCCTTACCACTATCGGCTTCCGGAGTTGCTACCGTGGACTTCTCAGTGAGCGTGTTCCACCCTTCTAACAATAGTAACTATTAGTTACTGCCCGATGAAAAATTTGTAGCCTGCGTAGTAGTACGAAAACGTTGCATGTAATACTATGTAATAGCAAAGAATACTATCATTTAATCCGCCTCAGACTGGTCCAATCTTATTTAGTAGTATCCAGTAGCAACATGTCTTGCCATAGTAGCATCCAGTCTTGCTAATAGTGGTAAATAGTAGTATGCAGTTACACGGTGGCCTTGAAGTAGAAGCATGTAGTAGCATCTTTAGTACTGCATGCTACTTTTTTGTACTACTTCATAGTACTATTTTGAGATAAATTTTTCATCGGGTATCGTTCCAGCCTCGTGAAAAATTACTACGCTGACTGTTATCCTTATCGAAATAGTAACTATTTGCTTACCACGCTCGGGAGCGTACTAACCGTGGTAACTACGAATTTCTGCCACGTGATTGGCTGGATTAGCCCATGGCACGATATTTTGCGGAAAATAGAAAAGTGCGTCCCAGCCTTGACCCCAAGAAGCCAGATTGTGTGATGTCACGCTTAGTAACTACTTTAAAGCCAGGCTTCTCCTAAATTACCAGACGTCCGGGGCTTCCGCATAGTCAAGCCAACCCTTCCAGATTTTAATGATAATGATGGCAGCTGATTTTGCTATTGTTCACCAATTCCTAGATGTCCCCTTCGCATTTCAAATATCTCTTGCATCCCAGTCAGAACTGTCAATCACTTTCCGTTTTCTTGATACATTTGCATATTTGTTCTGTCTCTCGAATGGATTGCCTCTGTGGTACATGGTACCTTCCAGACAGCCGGAATCTCGGGGGTCGAACACCACGGACTCCCAGTCGTTTCTGACCTGGCTTCGCCTTCCAGATCCGTCTCGACGAAAACGGTTGTTTCCGGGAGGTCAAGTCTCGCTTTATGCAAGAATAAATTATTCTTGCTTTAAGTAGGGTGGAACACGCTCAGTGTCTCCTTCCCCGTCAGGATGTGACCTTCGGTCTGGGGAAATTTCCTGCTCTTGATATCCCTGTCCTAAGAAGTTTCACAAACAAAGGCTTAAGAGAATCCACTTTCTCCCTCTGTACTAGCCTACGCAAGATGACAAATTTGATGGCGCTAATGGAAAAGTCGCCTGAGATTTGTGTTGGCAATATTTTGGTCACTGTTTTGCAAGGGTCCTCGCTTCAGAGTTCAGACCCGAAATATTCCTGGAGAGATCTCCGCCGACTTTCCTGGTTGGCGCAATCAATAAGTAGCCTGAATATGTACGTAGATATTTAATTTTCCACTTGCTACAAAAGCATGAGATGGAGTATAAGGAAAATAAAAAAAATAAGATCACGACCAAATAGGCTGCGGCTGCCTGCGGCACAAACAAACAAAGTTCACACCTTTACACGCGCATTAAGCTTGGGCTGAAAGAAAACTGACATTGTTGGGCGCTTCCCCCTTATACCCGAAATTGAAAGCGGAATGAACGGTTGGTTCCTAAAATCACTGCGATCCAGTTGCCCACGTTCACAATGCCCACGCTCATACTGCCCACGGTTCAAAATACCCGCGACTAAAATGTCCACGACTCAAAATGCCCACAATTCAGGAGGAACAATCGAAATCGTCCGAAATGCCGGCGGCCCAAAATGCCGACAGTTCCCAAATGCCGACAGTTCAAAAGGGTCACAGGATCTTAAACTGTCCACAGGGGAAGCCAAAATCATCCTGGGACAACGGCTAACGAGATTATAAGGGATAGGATTAACCACGGAAAAGGTTTTGAAAGGAATTATTTTTTTGAAAAGTAATTTTTCTTGAAAAATAATCCGAAAAGACAAGCAGAACTCTTACAGAATCATTATCAGTCTGAGGCTTCTTTAAGAAAGCACAGCGCTTTTGCGGCATCTGCCCACTAGACAACACATATGTTTCTTGTAAATATTTTACCAGTATTATATTATAACTGAGATTATACCAGTCCAACGCACATACGATGAGCGTCATTTCTGATCCTCGGTCTACTCCTCTCGTTGCTCACCCACCCGTAAAGAGAAAAATTACCTTCGCCGAATATGGTGGCGTCAGCTTGTATTACTGTTCGGCAACGATGTTCGTCATTTTCGTTCACCTGTAGACCCAATCACCCGAATGCTTACCGTAATAAACATTCGAATACCGCCTGCCTCTAATGAGTGCGCTTGAGAGACCACGTTGGGAATTTAGTTTATCCAAATGACTGCCGAGATTATTACTATTTTTACAAGCTATAATATTCCGAGTCAGGCGCAGCAGCTCCGTGTAAGTGGAGTTTCTTCAGGCAAGGATAACTCGAACTGCCTGGGAATCGGCCAGACAGTCAGGAAATGTCAGGAAGAAATCGAAAGGCTCGGCAATCTGTTTTCTACCACTTCCCTGATGAAACATGTTACTAGCCAAAATGTTCCTTTTTCGGGGGGGGGGGGGAGGGGCATTCCAACGATTGGCTGGTAATTTTTACAAACTGTTATTTTCATCAGTAATTAATTAAAGACAATCATCCCATCATTTTCCTATCGAGATTCCGGTAGCCTATAGGTCGTGTCAGTATTCTCATCTTCTTTATTTAACCGAATAGAAAATTGTGGCGACGTCAGAAATTAACGCTTTAGTTTGGCATACTCGAGTTGCCGACAATATTGGAGGGGGGGGCGTCCTCACTCCCCCCAAAACGTGACACCTCTGTCTCTGATTCTCTGATTAGTCTGATTCATTGTTAAGCTCCCCAAAAACGGTCAAGAAATTTCTAAGAAACAAGCAGGGAAGAACATGGGGTTTTGGTAGAAGTGAGAAGATAGAACAGCTACAGCTAAGATATTTTAAGAGAATTTTAGGTGTTAGTAATACAACGAGTACAGTAGTTATAACAGGAGATCTAGGACTATCAAGCCTACGGCGTAAGCGATGGATAAGTATGATAGGGCTATGGGAGAAGTTATTGCAATTACCGCGTTTTAGAATAGTTAAAGCAGCTTATAAGGAATGTATAAGGGACGAGTCGTCAGACTCTTGGACAAATAATATTAAGGACATATTAGATAATTGTGGTTTTTCAATTTGGTGGAACGCAGGTGATGCACCAGGACTACCTGTTGGAGAGGTTGCACGTGCGGTGGCAGGTAGACTTTTGGACCAGGAAATTCAAGCATGGCACCTGGCAAAAAGTCTGTCACCTTCTTTAAGGTTTTATACTTCAGCCAAAGAGACATGAGGGGAAGAGGTTTATTTTAAGGCTGGGATTAAGTGGGTGGATCTAAGAATTTTAATTAGTTGCCGGGCTGATTGTTTGCCATTGGGAAAACGGAGGAAATATTTGGGGAATAAATTAGGACGCACTGGTCCCTACTTTTGCCCTATGTGTGGTAGCGAGAATGAGAATTTGTTACATCTGATGTGTGAATGCCGTGAGCTAGGTAACCTGCGGGTTGAGATTTTTGGGAAGGTAACTACAATAAATGATGAAGTATGGATGATGAGCGTTATTGGAAGTAGGTTAAGTGTTTTCAAGATCTGAAGAGGCTAGTAAGGTTCCTAAAAATAGCTTTAGCCCACAGAGAGAATTTCCTTTAGTTTAGTTCTATTATTTCGTTCAAGTGTTCTCTTTTTTTGTAACCATTTTTGCCATGGCCTCAGGCTTTTTGTGCAATAAATTCTATTCTATTCTATTCATGGGAATATCACGAGGTTTGGTGAGAAACCAGAGGTACGAGCTCATATGGTACTTGTTACGAGTAAGTAGTGCAAGGAAGTAGAGAGCACCTCACAAAATACCCGCTCAACCCCCCTAGGTTCGGACCTAGAAATAGGATATCTAGTTTCACTAAGTCTGAGCATTTACGGCATCGCCTCGGATCATCTAGAGAAAACGACATTCTACCTTCCAAGTTTAGATCCACTCTTTTTGAAGTTTTGTAGATCCACTCGTTTATCCCTAGACGAGTGTCACACTATTTCCGGTACCTCTCCTACCAACACATAAATGGATCATCTAAAGCATCTGCTCTGGCCACCTATCAAGTTTCCCCCGAATCTGATTCTTGTACCCCCCCCCCCCCCCCCCCCCCAACCGTGCTCGGATCCGGTCCGGATCCTCAATGTGTAATATGATCTCTCTACTTTCTAAGTTTCATTCAAATCGCTCCACTCGTGTGACACTATGCGAGCCACAAAATTACCGGGACTCCCCCTCCAACTCTCCCCACTCTGGCCGAATACGACTCATTCACACAAACTTCACATCCTTGACATCTTCTCTTCCCGTCCATCTAGTTTGACTGGAATCAGAGCATACCTGCAAATTTCCGGTTACAGCTTCATTCTCCTCCTACCGAGGCCGGATCCTGTCCGGACGCCAAATAAAAAATCTAGGCCCTATAAGCTCGGTATTGTCCAACTTGCGTCCCATGCGTTTGATCTTTTGCAGGCCAAAAACTTCCCGGACCCTCTCCAACTCCCCAACCATGGCTGAATCTGTTTCGGACACATTTTTTTTTTTTTTTTTAATTTATTTGATAATAAAGCAACGCATATCTCTCTTGGGCAGAGCCCAAATGCGATGTTTTTTTAGTCATAAACAAGAATAAAATAAGTTGTCAACAGAAAAAAAAAATAAAAAAATAACTTCTATTTGTCAATGGTTATCACTTATAAGGTTTCACTCGAACCGGACCACCCGTTCGCAACCTACGGAAGTCATTAATTTCCGGATTCTACAAAAATGGTCGGATCCAGGAACGGAAGTTTTCCTAGGGCATTGTGTCAGGTCCTTAAGTATATTCGGTCAGGTCACCAACATGACTGCCAAGTTTTATCGTCTTTCGCACATCTGGATGTATCCTAACTCGCAATCACTCGAATTCCGGGAAAACCCCTCCAACTTCCCTCAAAGAGCCCCGATACGATCTGGTTTTGTCGAGAACGTATCTAGGGCTTATGCTTGTTCTTCCCACCAAATCCCATCCAATCCCCCGGCTCTAACCGCTTCACGAGATTTTCGGTAACCCCTCCTACTCCCCCCCCCCCCCCGCAAACCATCGGATCCGGTCCGGACTTGACGCGGAACATGTGAGACGGTAAGTCATTCAACTAGCCAAGTGTCATTCAAATGCGATTACCCGTTCATAAGCAAGGAATGCTACTGGATTCCGGATTCCCCATCCCTCCACTCCCCCACGATAGTTGGATCGGGAAAACGACCATTCTCACGTCAGTATGTTCGGGTCCCTGATATGCCTGCCAAATTTCATCATCCTAGTGCATCACGAAGTGCCAAACTCGCGGGATCACCAGAGTTCCGGACCCCCCGAACTCTCCCAACAGTGCCCGAATCCGGTACGATTATGTCAACGAAGTATCTAGGACTTATACTTGTTCTTCCCACTAAGCTTACTCCAGATCCCTCCACTCCAAACGTTTCCCAAGATTTCCGGTCCCACCTGCAACTCTCCCCAAAGCCACCGGATCCGGTCCGGATTTGAAGCGCGTCATCTGAGACACGAGGTCTTTCGAAACATTAAGTTTTGTTAAGATCCGACCACCCGTTCGAAAGTTATACATATATTAGTTTCCCGGTCTGACCGACAGACCGACGGAAAAGTCATCGGTATAATATGGCACTTAGCCAGAAGGCTAAGTGCCATATTTTTTTTCCAATTTTTTTTTTCGAACAAAATCCGTTTTCGAAGCATTGCCTGCGTTCTCGTTGTTTTCCTTACACGGAGTCCGTGTGGAGTGACTCCCTCTATTCTCGCAGTTCCCTTCGATTCCCCGAGGAGTATTCGGGGATCGGCGAGAATACGCCATACGTGGGAAGAGTATGATTAAACGGCAGCATGAAAGACGATAAGCCAACTGTTACAGATTACAGGTTTATTTCCTTCCCCGAAATTGAACCAGAGGATTTGACAGCCTGACGAGGACCCTTGCCAAGAAGGGCCGAAATATCGCTGATGAAGAATCGTAGCTGACGTAGCCGTTGTAAACATTGTTTGAATAAATGTTTCAAAGTCAGCTTGGGCTCAAAGAATATTTACCAACTATTAGGCGAGGTTCTGGCGCAGCCCACTTGAATAATATATTGCCGGGCACGATTGCAGTAACAGCTTGTGCCTATTACAGCCAAGAGAAAATTAAATCGAGCGCCACCGGCACAAAATTTTTAAATCCAATTTTTTGTTCCTGTAGGCTAAAATTTAACTGCTTCTCTTACGTCTTCAGATAACTTATGGTGGACCCAAGCTTCCATATTCTTACTACCTGAAAAAAATTAATCTTGAAACTTTGGCTAAAAGAAGGCAAAACCTTTCCCCTAAGTTTTGGTCAAAAGCTTCTAAAACATCCTCTCCACAGCCGTCTTTTGCCTCCTCCATATGCTCCCGAACGAATACGCCTCCTAAGAGAAGCGGCTGTGAAGGTTCCAAAGTTGACACCTGTTTTTGCTAAAACAGACGCTATAAAAAGAGCTTTGTGCCTAGTTTTGTGGCCCTTTTTAACTCAACTTGACTTAAAGTGTGTCTTCTTTTTGTTGATTGTGTAATGTGTTTATTTGCTAACAATGTACCTGACGAAAAAATATCGAATTTGGCAGTTTGTCAATGACAAGCTATATTTTTGAATTAAAGTTTGATTCTATTCTACAAATTCTACCATTTACCGCGGATGAGATACCGAGACTCTAAGAAGTTCCAGAAACTGGGTGGTTGGAGGGACGTTCCGGCAGCAGCAGCTACTGTAGTCTAGTCAATACTGCCTATGATCACAAAAAGTGAGCTCCGCAGGCGAGATTTTTTTTTTTGTTAAGTTAGCTTTTCCTTCCAAATTTAACTACTTCCATCCAGATTCTAGCTTTTAATGTTTCGAAATCCCAATCCTGAAACTCGCTTAAAACCTCAGTCATATGACGCGGCAATTATACAGAATAAATTTCCAAATCCCAGTTATTATACCGAATAAGTTTAGACTGATTGCATGTTCTAGATTCTGTATTACTACCGTATCCCGGTTATTATACCGAATTGTTTTGGTATCGAAAGACTACCGAATAACATACCTATTCGGTATAATTTCGTCAAAACTGGAACAGAAGTTGGGATTCGTGGTAACTACCGACAAAATTATACTGAGTGAATTACCGGATCCAATGATACCGAACAATTTTGAACCGATAGCTTATTCGGTATTCTGTAGAACTACCGAATCTGTATAAATATGCCGAACAGTTCTGACATCGAAAAATTACCAAATAATTTCAGTAAATTTTCTCACCGAATTCGTCATAACTACCGAATACTGGCAATTATACCGAATCCCGATCGTTATACCGAATAGGTTTGTACCGATAGCCTATTTGGGATTCTGTATAACTACCGAATCCCCGTGGATATACCGGATAGTTCTGCTATCGAAAGCATACCGAACAGTTTTATTAAATGGAGGCCCAAAATTGTACTGAATCTCGAAAAGTTAGGGGTGCTGCTGCACCCCCCCCCCCTCCCTTGCGAGGCCCTTGATTACTGCAATATGCATCTCTCGGAGAGGTGGATATTAAACGACAAACCCTCCTCGATAATATATTTGTCTTTGTTCGCCCAAAAACAAGGCAGGCCTCTTAAAAGGAACCGGTACTCAACAAGAACGAGATGAATGAGAGATTACCGCAGAGTAAAAGTTAAGGCACCGTTCTGTTCTAACAAATTATAAGTTAACTTCAACTCCATATCGGTTGATACCGGAATAACAATCGCGACGGCCACTGAACAATATCGACCTCGCCTTCGTCTCGAGAGGTCCTCAGTGTCTGCCTTTTTCCAAAATCACCTCGTGAGGGAAGTTGACCTTTAATAGTTATCTTTTATTGGTCGACAAGCCTTTGGAACAAACAAATCTATTTACTTATGTCACCTTACGTTCTAGAATATTTCTTTGATAACAGTAATCCTTTTCTCGCGAAAAAGGCGTGAACCTTTTCTGTCCCAAGTGCTTCAACTAAGTCATTCTAAGTAGCCTACACGGTTGAGAATTGCGTAACCATATACACAGTCACGCAATGTATGGGGCTTTTTAGAAAATTGCGGCAGTTGCTCTGAGTCTTCCCCGAGGAATATCAAGCAAATGCGCAGCGACAGCACACTCTCTCATGTCGCGGTCACGTTGCGTTTGACAGCAGTTAGAAATCCAAAATCTTCGATTTTTAGTGCACTTCATTTTCATTTTCATTGCAGCTAACAGGCTGACCAGAAGACTGGGCAAAAGGGCCACACTAGTTGCGTTTTTGATCGAAGTTTCGTTCACCGTTGGCTTAGCCGTTTATCTCCGTTTCCAAACGGCGTCAAAGTTCACTGTTTGCATAATTAGTGTTTTTACGACTCCGGCGATCCTTGCCCGATCGCCGTTTGGTCAACGTTTCTAGCAAACTTTGAACTTGCTACCTCACGAGGCTCGACGGTCAGTGTGTGAAGGACAAAGAAACTGTGACCCGACGACCCAAAACGCTATTTAACAAGAGACCTGTGAGTTTGAAGGTAACTTCAAAGTTCGATCAATAACGCAACTAATATCACTGGAACAAATCAGAGCTGACTTACCCGTTTAGCACCACCATATTTCAACATTGTCTCTACCTCATTCCTGTTACGTAATCTTACTGTGACGATGGAAATCAACCAGAATGACTAACATAATGGCATATTTTTTTTTTTTTTAAATACAGCGAGAGTATAAAAAGTTTAGGCGGTGTATTTCAAGCACCGAGTGTCTTGATGAGTTCCAAGACACCGAATACTGCAATACCGAGAACCGCAGGTTAAACAAGTGTAGGGGCTTGGGAAACCGCAGACGGCACAAAAATGTCCATCAGGAAGTTTCGACGGTGGCGCCTGTGCGGAGGTGTAGTTTGGCTTGTTGACATTTACAGACTGGTCTTCTTCAACAAGCTGTGCGAACGTTTTTCTGAATCTGAAAGAAATATCACGTGAAAATTAACAAATCAGAAACCGAAATGCATCCGTTATCAGTCCGCATTTGGCGCATAAACGAACGGCCAAAATGCCTTTTTTTTTCTTGCACATTAAGGTCGAAGTACACCAAATAACCAGTACAATCCTGATCAGAAATTCAGAAGAGATACGGCCTAGAAGATGTTTACTCATCCTAAGGCGGAGACTATGATTACACCAAAGCTAAATAAAAAGAAAGTACCTCTGACATGCCTATATAATACGACCGAATAAACAAAGGAAAACAGTTTGAAACTGTTGGAAAACTTGTTCATTCTTGATTGGAAAAAACAAAACAAAGGGTTGTTACTAGTGTACAAACCTATCCCCAAATTGGAAAAGTACGCCCACGCTACATGTCTAACGCAGAATTGCTTTCCCATTAACACTTCGATAACTCGGATGGCCTGCCATAGCAGGAATTTCTCGTAAAATTAAACCAGGGTTAAGACGAAACATGAAAAACACCTATTAGAAAGCGCAGAAACAGTAATAGATAGTACGACCTTCTAGAGACAGAAGATATGACAAACCATAAGGCTGAAGTGGTTAGAAACACAAATACTCCTTCAGCCCTAGGGAAACATATATTAAACAGTAAACGTCAAGAAACACAGGAGAGTCTGTGGAACGGAAGAAGCGCGATTTTCTCAGCACACCTGGTGGTGTTAAACGGAAGCTCTCTAGGCACGTTCCCCAAGGCGCGTTGACGGCTCCAAATACGCTACGAAACCAAGAATGAAAGTAGTCAAAGACTTTGCTGATACATTATAAAAGGAAGACTTCCCCTACAAAGTCAGGTGCGCCGAGAATTCGGTCGTCGTCCAGTGGCTTTCGTTCCCACAACTGCAATACGAATAAAATAACAGACGTAAATAAAACGCAGACTTTTATGTCGAATCGCATCTATGCACCAGAGAATGTGAACACCATGAAAAATATATGTGAATACCGCAGAGAGTTGTACGACTAGTGTGGTTGCGTCGTTTGCTGAACCCTCTTGAAGCTATAATAATAACTCATTTATTTCCGTAATAGCATTTATAACTGCTGGCTGCGGATCGTCAACATAATAAATTACGAATCACGACTGATTGATATTCTGACAGTTGCAATTACGAATAAAACAAGGCACAAACAAAGATAAATACCTTTCGGTTGAGTTTATGTGGGGTTGAAGAAGCCGTGGCTTGTCAGTGTTAGCTAGTCTTCCCCTTGTATTCGGTCTGGTCTGGTCTGGAGTTTCGAAGTTTGGGAAAATAGTCCGGTGGTGGTCAGAAGTTAAACATCAGTTGATGCCTCCTATCCGTAAGGGTCGGCAACTGAAGCTTGACAAGAGCATCTTCATAGGAAACATAATCCGGACCAAGCATCACTTTGCACGACCTCTTCTGGATAGACTCGAGTCTTTCTGTCTGTTCTACTGTCATTCCGGAATGCCATACAGGACACGCATATTCCACGCAGGGGCGAATGTATGTACAGTACATTGTTTTTAAAACTCGAGGAGGGATTATCTGTGTCCGACTATGTGTGAGCGACGCGAAGGACCGACATTTCAATGGAAATGAACTCACCTCTGCTTGTAGTACTCTGAGGTTCGCTGCTTCTTCCCTCTTCGAGCACGTGTATCAAGGGATTCTTCGAATTTTGGTGCCTTCTTGTTCATAACTAGGAAAGGAAGACACAAATTAAAATCTGGTCTCAACGTTCCAGCTCCTTCTCCCGGTTTACCCTCAACCTGTGTTGGTCTTATGCCTTGTTACTGAATGGCGTGGCGGCTCTTCAAGCCATGAAATAATGCATAGGCCTTTCATAAAATTCCACCTGATTCGTTATTTTTTGGTTGCTAGATGTGCCAGCATATAGTAAACAATGACACCTTACTTCTTGGTGTACGTTTATCCAGGTTTGTTTGGCTATTTCCGATTTCTTTCTCTCATACTCTGCCCCCTATTGTACTTGTACGGTTTTGGCAGGTAATACATCTATATCATATCATCATATCATTTCTCTTAGGCCTAGCCATGTTTAACTGTGTAAATGTTTCTGCCTATTTTTGTGCTCTGTCTGAGTCTGTTCTATCAAGTCTCATCAAGTTTGTCAATCCTGGCTTCCGACTTCAGTGCGGACTGCTGGTGACTTTTCCTCGGTGCGCTAATCGGCAACTCGGTTTAAACCGACAGCCTAATCGCTTATTCCTCCTTCAGATAACTTATACCAAGATCAAGATCTCATGTGTAAGTGTTATTAGTTGCGATTTTGATCCGGATTCTCTTTGGGATTCTCCTTGCGCTCCTATTACGCGTTTTTGGACTATTCAGATAAAGCGAATTCTCTTTTTCTTGCGTTTTTATCAGAATCGAGAACGGGGAAAGCTTCGCGATTCTACAGAATCGAGAAGTTGTTCCGGCGACGAATTCTGGATTCTCCTCTCTGATTGGCCAACACTGTGGGGGTGTTCAAATATGCATAAACACATATACCGGGTTGCGGACTAGCTGCCAAATTAGTGTTTTTGTCAAAAGCGAAAATGGAGAAGCCAGAGGAGCAGAAACAGTAATTAGTACGAGAATCGAGAATTCAGAGGCGAGAACGGAGAACTGAGAATTCAGATCAAAAACGGTACTATTGTTTCTCAAGAACATCTGGCGTTAATTTGTCATTGGATTTTATCAGGGGCCTATCGAGCGTATAGACTCACCATATAGTATGCCAAGATAACCTAACCGCGCAACATTGTTCTTTAAATACGCATCAGGAGAACTACTTCTTTTGATTATTTACATACAAACATCTATAAAACAACGAATAATGAAGTCACCACAGAGTAGCGGCAAAGGCTATCTCTGCCATCAAGACACAGCTAATATCATGCTAGGCGTGTGCTTAAAGCTTAGGTCTACAGTCTATAAGCCTGTATGTCGTTTCATGAACTAGGTCTGAAAAGGCAACATACCATCTTGCAGTCGTGAACTACCAAAATACCTCCTGCCAATGTTTGACGTTCGGTTGGATTGTCAGATTCGTTTTCAAACAACCTGAATGGTCTCCTCGAAGACTTTTTAAGCGAAAAACGTATAACACAAATCCTTCAACGTCGACGACGCTGAAGTTGACGCTGTTACGCTCTAGAACCTAAACCTTACCAAGGTTGGCATGGGGATCTTCATGAAAATTGTCCTGTTCCAGAGCTTCCAGAGCTTTTCGAGCTCTTCTCCTTCTAGTTGAGTCATCAAGGATACGCCTTGCATTTGCATCTTTAACGCGGGATGATTCCCTTGACGCCATATCCAAACTAAAGTCTCTCAAACAATTTAATTTTCTTTATCCTGAAGGCTCACATTCAGTTTGTCCATCAGATCATCAATCTTATTTTGCAGAGTAGGCACAATATCAGCAGCTACGAAGATGTGCGTTTCGTCAAGGTCTTGCAGTATGAACCTACGACCGAAGGCCTCCTGTTCGTCCAAGTGTAGCAAGAACTGTTTCAGAGCTGGGTCACTAAAAGAAAGCAGATTTTCAATAAGATCCAAACCTTATCAGGTACAATCTCGCATACCAGCAATATATCTTATGACGACTAGCCCAAAAAGAAGCAATCCCACCTACTACTCCCAAAAGGTCGTTTTTTGAACCCGAAACGCATGCATCATCTCACACAGGATTTTTACAATCCACTGCTCAAGTCTATTCTCTTGTTCAAATAAAAAAAGAAGGCATTTCGTGACTGTTACAGAGTAGCTGGGTAGAGTCCAAAAAGTTAGATTCGGCTGGGCATTATTGCCAGATAAAAATGAGGACCTGGGTACTGCAACAAAATAGCTGGATAGGGTTCAAAAAGCTATGTTCGAGTTAGGCATTATTTAAAAAAGGAGACTGTGCAAGTTGTCTGTACACCAGGACGTATAAATGGCTATTATAATTTAATGCCAGCAAATGTAAAGCATGGCACTTGAGCACATAAGCACCAGACATAGCTTAACTGACAGCCAAGGAAACCGAAATGTGGAACCCAATACCCATATAGGTTCAGAGTAATTGACAAGCTGATATTTGTCTTCACCAGAAAGGAGAATGTTTTGTCTTTAATCAAAAACTGACCACTCTTTCTCAAAATAAAGCTGTGGCACTACACTACAGAACGGAAAGGACATAAGCTTGAAGTTTTACAGTAGAGGTATATTAATTTGAACAGTTACTTAAATGTGAACAGTGCAATTTTGGGCTGAATGAAAGAATGAAAATCCGAAATACCTATTCAGGAATTTAAGGTCCTTAATAACCTACTTTGGATAACTCATACTTGGACCTAGTCAGAGCAATTGCACGAAAATGGCCAAGTCCTAAGTCAACAAAAGTTCACATAAGCATATCTCTACTGTATTTATAAAAAATGATTTTTGTTTCCAGACCTATGAAGTTAACACCAAAACAAAAATATTTTTTTTTATAAATACAGTAGAGATATATGTTTTCAGACGTTTGAAGTTAACACCAAGGGGGCGATGGTAAGTGATGTCCTTGTTGCGCCCCTGGGGGGTTGGGAATTATGCTTGGTACTTTTGGCTTTTGCTTAAGTTGTGCTTTATTTGCTTCAATTTGCTTGCATTTGTGGCATGGTTTGCACTAAGCTTTAGCCCCCTGGAGAGGAGTGTGAAGTCTCCAGTGACCATGCATATTGTGTTCTTGCCCAAGAATGCCACTCTCAGCCCGCTAACCTAAACTTACCCCCTTCCAGCATGGGCTGGAGTCCAGAGCCCCGTTTTTGTTGCATGCTGCAGGTCCACTTCTCGGCCGATTCCAGACCAATTCTTTCTACATCCGTTTTAGCACAGCAGTGCTTCCGAGGAAGACGGCAGTGCTTCTCGAGAATCACAGACTTGCTCCCCGACCAAGTCCGTGCTTCCCTGCAAGGTGCTGCCGCTTCAATCAAGAAGAGAGTGAATCCAAAAATGCATATTGTGCGAAAGCAAAGAAGTGCTGCAGCAGCGATGTGGCAGCACTATTGCAACACAAACGAGGCTCAGGCTGGCAGCTGTTGGCCACTGGATGTGGTCCACGATATGGATCTCTTGAGTAGTCATCAGTGATGGAAGCAGTTGCCTTCAAGGTTGTTTCAAACCAAGGCATTGAGGCTCAGTCAGCTGAAAATGACTTCAAAGCCTGTAAGGTATCTCAGATCCAAGGCAATTTGAGTCCAGCAACGAAGAGTCAATTTATTGACAAGATTGAGCTGGAACCCAGCAAAATGGGCAAGAAAATTGTCAAACGATGCAGGAAGATCCTGCAAATCAAGCAATAAAGATTTTTGAGGGAGAATCCCCAATAAAAGAGTGGTGTTTTCATCAGCTCACCACAGTCAAGCACAAACCCCTGATTTTTGGATACCCTATGCCAAAAGCTGGATATGTCTAGGGTTTGGCACACCCTATGCCTAACGCTGGATAGGCTATGCCAAATGCTGGGTACTGGGACCCAATAAAATATTGATGAGTTGAGTGAAGCTAAAAAATCAACCAATCAGAACTCATTTATATTGAGGTAGGTCAGGGTTAGGCTACCAACAGGTATCCAGCGTTTGGCATAGGGTATCCAGCGTTAGGCATAGGCTATGCCAAATGCTAGATATACCCAGAGTTTGGCATAGGGTATCCAAAAATCAGGGATTTGTGGTAGACTGGCTCACCATCAATTGTTAGTGGCCTGAGTTTCAGCCGGAGTTTTTGGCCTACCCCAGAATAATTATAAAGTTAGCCACATCAAAAACAGACAAAGTGAAATGTCCACACAGAGGTACTGCAGAAAAACCCCAACAGGAATGAACAGTGAACTTTTTTGACAAGTAATTTACAGTACAAGTTGCATGGCATAGAGCCACAGAAGCACATAGAAGTGGTATGGTTTTAGTGATTTATGCTGCGACCATTTCCTGTGAGCCGTGAGGTGACACTCAAAACTGAAAGCATACCTTACCTCTTCCCAGTGATGTACAGTAGAACAGGCTCTACAGTACATCCATGACCTAGGAAGAGCTACGCTTACCACTCAACTAGAACTCCTTTTACAACATTCACCATAGCACCTTTCTTTGCTTGATGCTTAGCAGTTTAGCTTGGGCTTGTTACAAGAGAGACGGCTAGCCTACTGTCACTGTCTGTCTTTTTGTTTGCTAGCTCATCCACGCGCGTTTCCGCTCATTTGGTTCTTTCTCAGTTTCCCCAAACTAAAAAAATTCAAGCTTCTTAGTTTCTATCTAGGAGTCATGTTTGTGTTTCTTTCTATATGCTCATTCAAACTGATTGAATGATACATTAAATTCCGTAAGATGGCATAGTCGCTTACAGTTGCAGTAAGGAATGCTTGAAGTAAGGAATCAGTGGGTGTCTATCAATGACACAAAAAATCAGCTTCCATTCTGCCAAAGCAAACAACTTCCCAGGAGTACAATTTTTCGGATTGCCTACTGCTGCAGAGTCTTTGTATTGTCAAGCACGTAGTGTCACGTGTCAAATATTGTCAGAAAGAAAGTTGGAATATTTTACGATAATCTGTATCGAGTTTGTATACAATGGAATACTTACAAACAAGACGCTTTCTGGAATCCTATGACATCGTCTGTCTGTCTGTCTATCCGTCTGTCAGCAAGATAACTCTCGAGTCTCGAAGGGAATGAGACATTCTGATGAAACTTGGTGTGATGACTCCTTACGTCAAGGGTGAGGTCGAGTTCGTAGATGGGCTCTGTAGCTCAAGATTTAGGGGTCGAGGAAGGGGTTCAAATTAAGGGTAAACAATTTTTTTCAACAGATAATGAGATAGTCGATTCAGGGGTAAGAAGACCTGCTGTCCCTGCTGAGCACAATTTGAAAACCATTGCTCGTCCGACAAGTAGTTCGTCCGTCTCCGGCCAAAACTGGAAAGTTTGTGAAAAGTCAATGTTCGATTCACGGGTAAGTAGACACGCTAAACAGTTATAGGAAAGTCATTTTCTCGTCGGACAAGTACTTCGCGTGGAATCCGGCCGAAAAACTTGTTGAAAGTCAAAATTTGTATTTGAAGAATTTCTGATTTTGGGGTAAGAAGACATGCTAAATCCGCTTTTGACAATCATTTTCTACCTGGACATATAGTTCGCCCGGAATCCTGGTAAAACCGATTTTTTTTTGTTCAGTTAAAGTTTTATCTGAAGTTGACTTGATGTTCGAATTCGTTTTGGAATTTTAGTTTTTGCAAGACAAGTAGTTGGCCGTGAATCCAGACAAAACCGGAGATTTGGCAGAAGTAAGCCAGGAAGATTTGATCAATTTCGTCAAAATAAATACGACGTATAGCCTAGGGGTAAAAACACACATGTTGAATCCATATCTGAACTTGGCTTTCTCAGGTGATTAGCCATTGGCCTTCTTCTGTTTCTACATCTTAATCGTAAAAATGTTTAAGGAGTCTGGCGAAGACCGGTTATCTACAAGACCCATTTGTCTGGACCAAATATTACATTTTTGGGATCCCATCGAAACTTTTGGTCTTGTTTTGCTTTAAACCAGCTCTGCCCTGTATTTCGACGTAATAAGTAATCATTTTCATTCCTGAATTTCCGGTTTTAACGTCTTTCCGACCCCTAAATTTTGGGGTAAGACGACGAGCTAGGTCTGACGTTAAGGTAGGCTTACCGACGAAACATCCCCAGGGAAAAACGTCCCCAGCGAAATGTCCCGGGAAGTTTATCACATCTTCTACACAAACAGCTTCAGAACCAAGGTATTTCACATCCCCAATAATCAGACAAGAGAACTAACCGAACCTAATTAAAAGCTTTTATTTCAAACAAACCACACACAGGAAGCCAAAGATCATCTTGCAAAAATGGTTTCAATTCTGAATGTCTTGCCCTTTCAACTTCTTTTCAGTTAGCTAGGTAATAACAAGTGCAATAAACCAAATCATATCAGCCTAATACCCCCGTCGTCAAAACTTAATTAACAACGGCATATCAACAATCATATGACAAAATCGTCCAGTTTCCAACTTTTCATTAAGGACTGAAGTACGTCGGTATTTGGTGCTCTTACACCAAAATCCGCATCTATCATAGGCCACAATTATACAAGAGTTGAATTTGAGACCTGTCATGCTAGTATTATAATCAGTTTTAATATGGAGCGTGTTCCACCCTACTTACCGTAGTTACTACGCATGACGTCAAGAATTCTGGCTTTTTGCCGTCAAGGATGGAACGATTTTTTATTTCCCCGCAGGATCTCACGCCAGGGGCGAATCCGACCACTCACGTTACAGGATGCGTAGTTACTACGCTTACTACGCTCCCGAGCATGGTAAGCAAATAGTAACTATTAGTTACTATTTCGACAGGGTTGGAACGGTCAGCGTAGTAACTTTTCGTGAGGATCGAACGGAAATAGTAACTAATAGTAACTATTGTTAGAAGGGTGGAACACGCTCATGGACGAGAGCCACCAAATCGGCTCGACCGTTGTATCGGTTTCAAGAATAAATTGAACCAAATTCAATTAAACGATCTTCACTCATGGGAAGTCTGGGCCCAGCTGCCCATGAATGGGAAGGTGGAGGTGGGGCCGTGACCCACCATGTGTGTCTAGACCTATATATCCTCAAGTATACCAACTTAAAACTTGATTCCAGTCACGGATCAAAAACTTAACTCATGGGCAATTTTGTCCCACTTGTCCACGAACGTGGAGGGTCGGAGGGTGGTTCAGCTACAAAATATCAAATACATATTTCAACCCTAAGATCTAAAAGCACAAGGAATTTTATCGTCCTATCTCCAGTTATTGTCAAGTTAGAAACATTAAAACTGGGCAATCTGGGCCAAATTTCCCTTGAACCAAGTGGGAGTTGGGTTTGGGACTCCCAAAACCAACAAGAGCTACGAGCTCATATGGCACTTTTTACGAGTAGGCACGGCTCGGTTATGTCAATGATATGTCTAGTGTTTGCTAGGTGTCTTCCCACCAAGTTTCATCTCGATCCCTCCACTCATAGCGTTTCCCAAGATTTCCGGTTGCCCCCTCTAGCTCCCCCGAAAAGTCACCGGATCCGGTCCGGATTTTAAGTGGGTCGTCTGGGACATGAGGTCTTTCCAAATATCAAGTTCCATCGAGATCCGATCACCCGTTCAAAAGTTATAAATACCTCAAGATTCCGGATTCCCCCTCCCTCCACTCCCCCACAGTGCCCGAATCGGCTCGGTTATGTCAATGATGTATCTAGTGTTTGCTAGGTGTCTTCCCACCAAGTTTCATCTCGATCCCTCCTCTCATAGCGTTTCACAAGATTTCCGGTTCCCCCTCCAGCTCCCCCCAAAAGTCACCGGATCCGGTCCGGATTTTAAGTGGGGCGTCTGAGGCATGAGGTCTTTCCAAATATCAAGTTTCATCGAGACCCGATCACCCGTTCAAAAGTTATAAATACCTCAAGATTCCGGATTCCCTCTCCCTCCACTCCCCCCACGGTGCTCGGATCGGTCCTAGCTTATGTGGAAGTGCTCGAACTAGCAAAACCTGTACAGACCGACAGACCGACGGACGGACAGAAATTGCGATCGCTATATGGCACTTGGCCGAATGGCAAGTGCCATAAAAAACTGACCCCAATGGTCACAAGCCTACCACGTTTCAACTTGATACCTATAGATTCCTGTCACGAACTTTATTCTCGGGCAATTGGGAGCGGTGCAAATTTAAAAGTATTTTCCCAGTCCTAGGACCTGGAAGTACAGGGAGTTTCATCGTCCTGTATCCAGCTCTGGTCAAGTTATAAATAGTATTACCTTAAATTACCTTAAATCGCACTTCCAGCGAGATAAGGTGGTGTTAGCCTCCTGTAGAGTCTCTCGCTGGTTGGCGGCTTGATTGTCAGATCGTTGTTGTAACATCGGCTCACTGGCACTCCAGTGTAGCCGGCATTGATTGGTTGATAAATCTTGTTGTCACATCGGCTCACTGGAATCCCAGTGCAGCCGACATTCAGCATTTCGCCAGTCCTCGTCCACGCCTTTCTTGAAGCCATCCAGGGTAGCAGCGTTGATAGTTTTTTCGGAAAGGCTGTTCCAGAGTGGAACACTCCGTACAGAGAAAAAACTGTGCCGCTCGCGTCGTTTACAGCTGGTCAATTGGAGCTTCTTGGAATGGACTCTCGTCGACTTTGATTGGGAGCTCTCGAATACCCCACTCACTAGGCATCTGAGCTCCTATTGCCCCTGAACCGGGTGGGTATGGGGGTTGAGACCCCAGACTCCAATACCCACAAGTATACCAAGCTTGAACTTGATACCTGCACTGGTTCATGAGTTATGAGCCACACAAACAAGACCAAAGGTTTCCATGGGATCCCAAAAATTTCATATTTACAGACAATCGGGTCTTGTAGAGGTCCAGTGGTAATCATCTGAGAAGACGAAGTCAAATATGGATTCAGCGCGTGAGTTTATCAGTATAACCTGCGTCATGTCTACTTTGACGAAAGTTCCTGCCTTACTTCTGCCAAATCAACTTCAAATCAAACCTCTAATCAACTTCAGATTAGTCTTTTATTTTTGACAAACTTTCCGGGATTGGCCAGATTCCGGGCAATCTACTGGTTCGACGAGGAAATTATTTTCATATTCGGATTCAGCATGTCTCCTTACCCCTAAATCTCATATCTAATCAACTTCATATAAAACTTTTACTTTTAACAAACTTTCCGATTTTAGCCGGATTCCGGCTGAATTACTTGTCCGGCGAGAAAATGATTTTCATATTCCTGTTCAGCATGTCGTCTTACCCCATAATCGATTAACTCTCATTAGCTTTTAAAAAAGATTTTTTTTTTCACCCCTTATTTGAAACCCCTCCCCCTCCCCTGAATATGCAGCTATCGTGCCCATCTACGAACTCGACCTTTCCCTTGACTCAAACAGTCCTCACACCAAGTTCTATCAAAATATCTCATTCCCCTCGAGAGTTATCGTGCTGACAGACGGACGGACGGACGGAAAACTTTTGCGATGTCATAGGTATCCCTCCACTTGCGTTTTGGGATCCCAAAAACGGTGAAAACCCTGAATCCCAACTGATTCTCATACTGTTTTCAGCCATGATTATATGGCTGTCTTATAGTTTGTTTACACGGGCTGAAGCAGTGGCCGATTCTCAATCAGCGGCTGATTTGCGCGCGTAAATAACGGTTGAAAAAAAAAAAAATCAGCCGCCGATCTTGCAAATAGGCACGTATTTTCATCGCGGTCACAGATAGGGATAAACTAAATCCTTTGGAATGTGACCTTTGATAACTCTGAGAACAGACTTAGGGCAGATTAGGGTAGGTAAAACAATCCAGTTCAAATTCTGCCAGACCAATGTGAACATAACATGATTTTTACATTAAGCATCCGAGGATTATTAAATGATTTCGGAAAAAAAGGTAGAATAACTTTCTAATTACAACAGCGTATGTTCTATTTATGTCTGATATTTCTTTTCGTTGTTTTTCTTTTAAAAAAAATAAGCTGAACAATTTTCCGTTCAACCCTCACTGAACTGAAAAGTGACTGAACAACACCAAGTGATAGCACTCTGTTCTCGTATTATTTATGTTTATTATTAATTATATGTTATGTTCTGATTTAAATACAAAAATATTTAAATGAATTTTATTTGCTTTTTAACTAAAAGTTGCCGAGTCGCCTGAAATCTGCCAATGTGTGGCTTTTTTTCTAAAGACTACCAGTCAACTATATTTGACTTTGACTAACTTACAAGACGTTTTTCTTAATTTTGTATATTTTGTTACCGATAAAAAGAATATTCATAACACTCTTGATGACTATCTCTCCTTGCCCATGCAAAATCTCCGGCCTCTCAGGGTACCTACCGAAAGAAAGGCAGAAGCGGTGTCGCTGCTGCACCCAAAGATCGCGGTGATTGATTGACACAGGATTTGAGTCGTTGAAATTGAGTCGTACGGACACGCTTACTCCTTCTTCCTGAGGATCACTGGCGTGTTTTGGACTTAGTCATATAGAGTATTATATTTTTCTCTTTAATTCTCCCGTCAACCCCAAACAGCTGATCCGTCGTCTAAACAGATCAGCTGCTGTTTACGCGCTTATTTTGGTCCCGCGTGAACAAGCTGTTAGATGACACGTGTTCGGCCTGCTTACATTAGAGGCTTTTAGCACTGCGAATCCTACCTCTGTTCCTTTGTTCCGAACTCGGGGCAGTCGGGGCGACAGTTTGTTTTTGGGACCCAAAAGTTAGTCTAAAATCTAAATGACCGGATACCTATGACTTCGTAAAGTTTGTCGGTCGGTCCGTTCGTCTTTTAGCACGATAATTCTTGAATGGGTAGGGATACTTTTTCAAATTTGGTATGAGCATACTTGGGGAGAAAGCACAATACAAGTCAAGTTTGTGGATTGGTATCGTATCCCAATATCTGGGTCTTCAAGGAAGGGAAGGGATCGGAATTTGGGAAGAGGGGATTCGGGGGGGGGGGGGGGTCGGGAAGGGATCTTAAATTTAAGGGTGGAATTGTTTTTGTGAAAAACAAACGTGAAATTTTGTTTCTGTAAAAGTACAAGTTTTTCTGAAGTTGATTGGAGGCTCGGTATCAGGGCAAAGACAAGGTGAATCTGGTTTTGAACTTTATACTCTTGCCGAACTAATAAATTCGATGGAGGTTCAAGTTTTACCCAATAAAATTCGATAGAGGTAAAAATGTTACATGATGTTGATAAGATTCGACACCGCCTAGGGGTAAAAATACGTGCTGCATCGATACCTGAAATTTACTTTCTCACCGGACAAGCGATTCGCCCTGAATACAGCAACAAGACCAAAGGTTTCGATGGGATCCCAAAAATTCAATATCTGATCCAGACAACTGGGTCTTGTCTTAGCCAGATCCAGTCTTCGCCAGACTCCTTGAACATTTTTACAATTAAAATTCAGAAACAGATTAAGTGATAAAACCAAGTTCAGATTTGGATTCAGCATGTGTGTTTACCCCTATAAGTCTTATCTGTTTTGACGAAAACTTCCTGCCACTTCTGCCAATTTCCCGGTTCCGGCCGAACTCCAGAACTACTTGTCCGGCGAAAAAAGAAAGCTCAAAGACGAAATCAGGGTATCTTCTTTCCCCAGTAATAAGTATCTAATCAACTTCAAATAGAAATTTAGTTTATAACAAATTTTCCGATTCCAGCCGGATTCCGGTCGAACTATATGTCCGGGTAAAATACGATTGTCACACAGGGAATCAGCATCTCTTCTTACCCCTAAATCGCTTATCTAATCAACTAGAAATAAAACTTTGACTTCCAACAGTTTTCCGGTTTTGGCCGGATTCCGGACGAACTACATGTCCGGGTAGAAACTTGTTTTCACATAAGTGTTCAGCATGTCTTCTTGCCCTAAATCGAACATCTAATCAACTCCAAATAAAACTTTTAATTTTGACAAACTTTCCGGTTTGGGCCGGATTCCGGTCGAAATACTTGTCCGTCGAGAAAATAGTTTTCACCATCGTCTTCAGCATGTCTCCCAACCTCTAAATCGAACATTTCATCAACTTCAATTAAAACTTTTACTTTCAACAAACTTTCCGGTTTGGGCCTGATTCCGGGTGAAATACTTGTCCATCGAGAAAATAGTTTTCACCATCGTCTTCAGTATGTCTCCCAACCTCTAAATCGAACATTTCATCAACTTCAAATAAAACTTTTACTTTCAACAAACTTTCCGGTTTGGGCCGGATTCCGGGTGAAATACTTGTCCATCGAGAAAATAGTTTTCACCATCGTCTTCAGCATGTCTTCCTACCCCTAAATCGAACATCTAATCAACTTCAAATAAAACTTTTACTTTCAACAAACTTTCCGGTTTTGGCCGGATTCCGGGCGAACTACTTGTCCGATGACAAAATGGTTTTCACCGTCGTGTTCAGCATGTCTTCTTACCCCATAATCGACTATCACATTAGCTGTTTCAAAATAGTTTGTTTGTCCCTTAATTTGAATCCCCTCCCCCACCCCTAAATGTAGAGCTACAAAGCCCATCTACGAACTTGACTGGTCCGACGACCCAACGAACCCTCACAACAAGTTTCATCAAAATATCTCATTCCCTTCGAGAGTTATCGTGCTTACAGACGGACGGACAGACGGACGGACGGACGGACGGACGGACGGACGGACGGACGGACGGACAGACGGACAACTTTTGCGATGTCATAGGTATCCCTCCACTTACGTTTTGGGATCCCAAAAACCGGAAATTTGGTTCAGCTGAAACAAAGTTATTTCGAAGACGATTAAAGCTTTGATTCGGGGTTAATCCTCGGGTTAATCCGTTCCTGTTTTAATTTGCTCAGTAGGTCGTTCTGCCGTGGTCGGGGGAAGGAGTGCTGAAAAACCAAGGGACATAGAAAGTTAGCCAGTAAGACTGGTTTGAAGATTTCAGACTTGTAAAATACAGGAGAGTCAGGAAATACTCTTTATTCTCGATTCAGGTGCACAGTCGGGTCCGATCGAATATGAATTGACTTTGCTATCTGATGTATCTGATATTCTTTTCGGTGAAAAGTATAAGGTGTTTTTAAGGTTTACATTGTAGGCTTACGGTTTCCAGCAGTTGTCTATTTCTCGCGAATTTGACGTAGAAAGAGCCAGAAAGAATCTTGTTCTCATACCCAACACTACAGTTAGAGAAGCCTTACTGCCGAAACATCGGTAAATGAAGTTGTAAGGATTTCGCTCCACGAACCTTGGGAAACAAAAGCTTAGGTTTGGCCCCAAAAATATCTGGAATGGAAAAAAATGCACTAGGTTCCCTTTAATAATCCGCCATTTATTTGGTGGTCACCGTAAGAGAGATACAGTTTAGCCTGCTGCTCCTCCTGACAGAGTGGCGAATACATTTGAATTACAGCGACCACCTTTCTCGGAACTGTTTTCGACGCCGACTGAGCATCCGTCCCTTGCATGGCCCAGCCTCCCAGCCGTGTTATCGTTTGAGGTTCCTAAAGGAGTTAATACATTGCACGGATCGCGCACAAGCATCCGACATTTAGATTTTCTCCGGTTATTGGTTATAATCAGGTATTGTCCACAGAAGCCAGAGCAATACTTGCGCGAAAGTGAATCTCGAGATTTCTTTCATTCCATTCAGTGCATCTTCAGCGTTTGAGGTAAGTAGTTATCATTGTTAGTACCGATAGAGCGTTATCAGAGTGTTTTCGCGGAGCTTCGTATTCAGGAATAAAGTAAAGTGCAATAATTAGTAAAGTATCCTATGTTTGGAGTAATATAGCTTTTATTGTTTATAATTAACTTCTATTTTATAAGTTCTTGCTCAAACTGAGTGACATTTGTAGGTTTTGGGTAATTATGACCAAAAGCCCCACAATATTTTCTCCTTATTTTCGCCACCTTACGCAGTAAAAAACATTCAGAGAGTGACTTTTTGCCTTAGAACAGAGAGTGAATTGGGAGTGAAATTTTATTTGCTTTTCTGTTCGGGATTTACTTCGCACACATGGACCCGCTAACAGGAGTCTTTAAAATTTTAGTTCTATTTTCCTAAAGAAAGTTGAAAGAGTCACTTTTGGTCGGAATCCCTGCTGCAAAAATTACACATTCGGACGTTTTCTGAAATAGTGTGATTTTTATGTCGTACGTAGGACAAGAGTGGACAAAAACAAAGAGAGTTACAATTCACACTATCGTACGATATGTGGCATTTGTGGCAACACTGAATGTGTGTACGCCCGAGAGCGCCTTGCAACTGCGGTTGATTTTCTGTAACCGACTTTTAGCTTGTTCTTATCGCATTAGTTGCGTTTTTGATCGCCTGTGTAAGTTCTCCTGTGAGTTCGCCGTTGCAGCTTAATTTCCGTTTTTACACTCTCGCCTGACGCCTGACGGCTTGGCCGTTTCAGGACGCAGGTAAATAAAAACGGAAAATAAGTATCCCGGCACCTTATTCATAAAATCGTCTAAATAAGTCTGGAAAGGGTAGTTACATTTGACAGTGAAAAGGCCATTCTTGTAGTCAAAACATACAAGTTGTAATCATCCATTTCCAAATACACTATCCAACACTTTAAATTTTTGTCGGTTAATTATTTCAGCATGTCTCCTTACCCCTAAATTGGATATCTAATCAACTTCAGATATAACTTATACTTTTAACAAACTTTCCGGTTTTAGCCGGATTCCGGGCGAAGTACTTGTCCGGCGAGAAAATGGTTTTCATATTTGTGTCTTACCTCTTAATCAACTATCTCATTAGCTTTTAAAAATATTTTGTTCGCCCCTTAATTTGACCCCCCCTCCCCTAAATACGCAGCTATCCGGCCCATCTACGAACTCGACCTTTCCCTTGACTCGAAGAGTCCTCGCACCAAGTTTCATCAAAATATCTCATTCCCTTCGAGAGTTATCGTGCTGACAGACGGACGGACGGACAGAAGGACAGAAGGACAACTTTTCCGATGTCATAGGTATCCCTTCACTTACGTTTTGGGATCCCAAAAAGTCTAGCGGGACGAGAATTCTTTCCAAGACCAAAGGGACTCCGGTTTACTTGAAAGGATTCTTGTCGGCGTCGCTGGTGAAGAAGACTAAAAAAAAAGGCTAGCTAGCTTTTGAAACTAGTAGTCATCAGTACTGATGTCATAAATGCTATCAAAACATTTTTTTGTTGGCTAGTGAGTTTATTTTTGTCAGATTTTCTTGCTTGAAGAAATAGTTTTTTCCTCTGCGTGTAAACATAATCTTGTCACCAAGACTGGATTCTGTTCAAGTTTTCCTCTACTTTTAGTCCCCCCCCCCCCTTCCCACATAACACTTATAACAGCCTGTCAAATTTTCTCAGTCATTTTTTGTGTGGCGCCTTCCCTTGGCGCCTTAAACAAAAACATACAAATAAAGGGGACTTCTAGGGGACTCCCAACATGTAATTTTTGTGACATTTTTCGTCTCTGCTGCTCGTTGCCAACGGGTTTTGAGAGCCCCACTTTGCTGTCAGATCGATTGGGATAAAAAGGGTCTTCCTGCGGTGCCACGGTCATTAAACTGCTGCGTTTCTTTTCAGTGTACATGTATCGAAGATCCGTGAACAAAGTAGTGAAGGGAGATATGGTGCAGTCGGCGGAAACAGAAAATTTCAGCACAACCCTAGGACTGCAAAATGTCGAGTTCTTCAACAAGTTTACAAAGTTGCCGGTTGTCAACTCTGCTATAACTTACGCTTCAGGGGCCTATGAAAAAGCCAAGGTAATTAATTTCTTTCTTGATCTTTTCTTGTAATTCGAAGTGCTTAATTTTCTTCTACTTCTTTTGCGTCGTCAGCCAATCGATAATTTTCCTGAGTGGACTTTCCTTACTAATTTTGGAATGTTGGAAAACATTAAAGGTCTTCCGGGGCGTCACAGGCTTCTGTAGTCAGAAAGTGCTTTATACGGCTTCTCGCAATCGTATCTTAATTCCTTGGGAATTGAAATTAGGGTTAGATGTAGATACAGACCAGAGGTGCGTTTTTGCAGATACCGCGGTATCCGGCGGTATCAGGGTCCATAGTCGTTTTTGCAGTTACCGTGGTATTTCATACCAAGGTCAAAATCCGTTTTTGCAGTTACTGAATATCTGGCTAGTTACTATGGTATCTGATATTCAGATACCAGTAATGACTGATCATGGTTTCTGAAAAAGTCATCTCAGTTACACCATCACCATTCCCAAGAATCAAATCTTGTGTCAAATTGATGAAAGGAGTTTGGCAGTTGTCATGTGAGTGAATGTAAGTAATTCTTCTGGGGTGACTTCTAAAAGCGCGAATTCGGCAATTGTCGTTTTTACAAAGCAGCCGTAGTATCAGATACCGGGGTAACTGCCAAAAAACGACCCTGTCTTCAGGGCCGTATCGAAGGTCGAACATTTTCAGACATTTTCATACCGATCTTCGTGCCTATTTCGAGTTTGTTGGTGAACAGCGGAAATTAATGATGTGTTTATTACGGGGTGAGGAGGGGGAAAACTTCATAACCCCTCCACTGGTTATTCTTGAATATCGTATATAGAATAGAATGCAACTTCCAGGAGTCGAGCCCATACATCATTCAGCGCACTATTTCTTCTGCCGAGGACACTGTTAAATATGCTGCGGAGAAGACCATGCCCCTCGCAAGGCCGATGGTTAACAAGTTACCGGTGCAAGCAGTCGACAATCTCGCATGCATGACGCTGGACAAGGTCGAAGAGAAGTTACCAGTAGTCACCAGAACCCCCGAAGAGGTGAGTTCACCTTACCTTTTTGATAATACTTGGTTAGGTTGCTCACAAACGGAGTCTTCCGAAAAATGCTAACTTCTGGTGTTCTGTGGTAACTTTTGGCGAATTCGGAATGAAACTGTTACTTTCTAACGGCGACAAGAGTTTTCTAACTTTGTCTATTCTGTGCATTCCCGTAAGGCGCATTCGGAAGTTGATCCTAATTTAATAATGGCGGCAAGTCGGGAAGATCCAATCCATCTCCATCCACCCCCACACCGAGATATGGTCGTTATCCGACCTGAAAGTGACACATCGAGGGTGCGAACTTTCGCGGCTTACCAAGGTGTAATCAAAACACCAGCTTACGTGTTACAAAGATATGCGATATTTTGGTTGCAATTATCTCGTCGAATCGATGCTTAGAGATTAAACTTTCCGGGTGCGACCGCAATCTTCGGTTCGGCTACTTAACTCTCTATGGCGTGTTACTGGATGTTTCGTATTTCCATCCAATCCTGTCTCGAGTCCGGTGCGTTGACCCGGTTGGTCGCCCTCTTCCTGTGGATCCCTCAGGATGCCACTGGAGGATAACGTTAGGGAGTCTGGTATTTCACATCCTGATTGTATGGCCTAGATACCTCCAGCGTCGTGATGAATTCAGGGGTTGCACTGTCATCTGGCGAATCCCTAGATTTGTGACCCTTTATGTCCAGTGTATACAAAGATCCACTTTAAAAAAAGTATATTTAAGATCCACCTAAGGCAGGTGTTTAGCAGGTCTTCAAAAAGCCCTCACGTTTTTAATCATCAAACTAGATGACGAAAGTACAGACCCACGGACCGACCGAGAGACAGGCTAATAAACTGCTAGATTGGTGCACAGTATTTCATATTGATCACGAGGTAGTGTTTTTAGCCATGGTCTGGAGATAACCCTTGCCACGAAGGGCCGAAAGATTATCGTTTATTGTCGTATCGTAAAGATTATCGTATATTAGTTGACTAACCCGTTTGATCACTAAAGGCGTTATCCCACGGCTAATGTCAGAAGAACCTATGATTTTCGGCACGGGCTATCTTGTCTGTTGCTACTGTGCTCTTTGACCTCAAGTGTTAGAGGTTGGCAATTTTGTTATACACACGTCAGCGTGAGTGTGAGATAAGTTTTTGCCACTCGTGACACATCATAGAAGAAGTCTAATTATGAAGCAATGTTTTCCGTAATCAGTATAAGTTGGCGCCATTTGGGGAATGGCGTCTCGGTCCTTTTAGATAAACTGAACATCCTTTTGGCACCTTTCCGTCCACGCCCCCTCCCCCACCATTGGTTTTAAATGTATAGATGAAAGACCCCATATAAACCTTAAGTATTTTTTCAGATCATCCAAAATACCAAAGATTATGTGAATGAAAAGCTCCAGCCTACATACGAGCGTGTTGAAGCAGTGAAGTCCACCGTTGTCGATGCTACCGAACGAGTTCTTGCCTCGAGCGTTGGGCAGATGGCACTAGGTGGAGTGCTCACCGCACTCGACACTGCTGATCAGTGCGTGGATTATTTCCTACCTCCGAAACAAGGACCGAAAGAAGGTACGAGCCCTTTACCTTTCTTTTATACTTTTAATAGACAAAGTGTTGTGAAACTGTCTCGTCTGTCACAAGCATATTTTTTTTTCAAAATTGTGGGCAACAAAGTGGAGGGAATGACCAGGTACGGTGTACGGGAAAATGGGTACAAGAGAATCAAAATAATGACAAACAAATATTTTTGAAATTTAGACACCTGAAGGAGCATGACAGAGAAGGCACTTCAGACGCTGAACTACCGGATAAAGGATTAAATGATAAAGTTTTGGATGGAACCAGTTGTGTTTGTATAGCAAGACATTTTAGCATTCAAATGATACATAACGAAGTGCGTTGTATTATTTTTGTATATACAGTGTAGTTCATGTGTATGGGCTTAACGTAGTACGACAATGCTAATGTATATAACGACGGAGGAATCCTATAGTTCTGCCGCTGACTCCCTTTGGTTGGCAGGGGCAGTTCCTATTTGTCATCAATTTCGAACCTGCATCCGCAGCAGACAGAGAAAAGAGGGAAATTCGTTGCCACTGCTTTTGCTGCGAAGTTCGTAGAAACCCGCTTGCGCACGAAGTAGTGAAATGATGTTAGATGATGATAGCTTGAGTAGGGTTGCTACATCAAAAACATTTAGGGAGTGAATTTTGGGCCAAAATAGCGAGTGAATTGGGAGTAAAATTTTATTTTCATGAAAAAAAGGGAAATGGTCACTTTTTGTCGGAACCGCCGCTGTGAAAATTACACATCTTTATTTTATTTTCATGAGAAAACGTGAAATAGTCACCTCTGGTCGGAATCCCTTCTGCAAAATAATGTATTTGGATGTTTTCTAAAATATAGTGATTCTAATGTCATACCTAGGGCAAGAGTGACAAAACAAAATAGAGTGACGATTCCCACTATCGTGCGACACGTGCTGACCCTGAACTCGAGAATTGCGGTTGAATTCGGCTTGTTTTCTTTCCAGAAATCGGGTCGGAAAACGGAAACGCGACAGGGGAGGTGGCTCCTCCCAACGACCACGGGAACGAGCGTTTGTCTTACTCCGTCAACAGGTCTGTCGGCATCGCCCACAAGGTTCAGGATCGAGTTTACGGGGCCGTCGCCGAGTCCGTCAGTGTTGTTCGATCGAAAGGAGTTGAGTTTTTGGATGCGATTGGCATTAGCTTGGACATGGTAAGTGCCTTTTCTTTGCATAGAGGTTAGGGAGAGAGAGACGGGAAGGATAAATTGGTTTCACGAGCCTTAAAGCAGTACACAAAAATAATTATTGTAACATCACGGTATAATTTCTTTCTGCAAATTTTAACACCAGCCAAACATTATTCACAACTTAGAGAAACTGAACCCATCATTTATCACAACAAGCCAATCCATCTCGTCCGCTCATAAATTATGGGATCGAATAAACCAGGAAGGGAAGGGAACGCGAGAAAAGCAGGAAGACATACTAGAACCAGGAAGGGTATACGTCACCAGAATTCAAGGCTGCGAAAAACTCGAAAAGCTGCACCGTTCCCTTCCTCTGTTTAGTATTTTTCAAGGGATCGGCAACTTTTCAAACCCAAAGTTCACCATGCCTTCCTCGTTTTAGTATCCAAACGGAGGTAGGCATTAAGACCAGTGAGCGGTGATGCCTAGAGGGGCAATGCCTAGTAGTGAGGGGTAAATGCCTACCCATGTCAGGATACTAAAACAAGGAATAGATGGTGAACTTTGACTTTGAAAAGTTGACGACCCCTCAAAGATTACTAAATAGAGGAAGGGAACGGGGGGGGGAGGGGGGGGGGCAAATTGCGGCGACAGCCTTCCTCGTTTTAGTATACCCTTCCTGGTTTTAGTATGCCTTCCTGCTTTTCCCAAGTTCCCTTTCCTTCCTGGTTTCGGTCGATCCCATAAATTATTCAGTAGGTCAGACGTCATGGCCTGTACTGTAGATTACTGGACATACAGTTTCTCTTTGAATCTATCCTAATTGCTTGGCAGAAATGAATTATCTACACAGGTTATCGAAAGAAATAGATAGTGCCAAATATTAGACACTAGATGCGCTCACGGTCGTATACGTGCTGGTTTCAAGTCGCGACTTGGAACAAGACCAATGGTTTCGAGGGGGTCCCATAAATTTAGTACTTTCGGACTTCATGATCTAGACAACCGAACCTTGTAGATTTCCAGTCTTCGCCAGACCCCTTTAACATTTTTCTCCTTATCCACAATCAACCGCTTGAATATGTACAAATAAGTATTACCGCTTTGGAGTTTTTTGGCAACTTACGGCCAAACAACTAATCAAATGAGAAAAACCAAGTTCAGATTTGTATTCAGCAAGCATGTTTACTCCAGCATCTTGACTTCAGAAAGGTCTTTTAGAATTTTTTTTTTTTTTTTTTACCAAATTCCTCGTATTTTAGCAGCATTCCCGGCGAGAGCAAAAGAGCTAGTGACATTGAGACGAACCTTTTAATCCAAATTCCCGGGTTTTTGCAAATTTTGCAAGCTTGTCCGTCGAGAAATACAAGTTCAAAATTCGATTCAGCATGTCTCCTTGCCCCAGTACCGAATCTCTAATCGACTTCAGAAACAACTTTGAGCTTCAACCAAATTTCCAGTTTGGGCCGAATGCGGGGTGAATCATTTGTCCGGCAAGAAAACTAAGTACAGATTTAGAGTCATCGGGCCTCCTTACCCCTTAAACTCGTTAGTTTATAATTTAAATTTTTATAATTTTACCTTTAATTCGAAATCCCTCTCCTCTGCCTCTAAATATAGGGCTAAAGGACCCACCTACTACCTTGGCCTGTGCTTTGCCAATGAATCCTCATACGAAGTTTAAACAACATCTCAACCCCCTGCCCAGTGCTTCACTTTCTTTCTTCTTCTTTTTTAAATCAGGAACAGACTAAATCAGCAACACAAAAATTGGGAGATTATCGGGAGATATTATAAAGAAATTTGGGAAAAAATCGGGAGTTTAAAGCAGTGATTATGCCTGACAAATAGAGTTTCTCTTTCAATTTTCGTAAGAGCATGGGACCCAAATTTGAGAAACAGCACGGATTTCTTGACTGAAAATTAGTCGACTTTTCTGCGTAGGTTACTTCCGTCGGTGAGGAAACAGAGTTCTTTGGGAGTCTGACCTTTTGTCACCCTGGCACCCTGGGGACAGTCACGAGTAAAAAACAGAGTGAAATTAGGGATTTAAACTAGAACTTTACCAATTTTCCAGCTTTTCAATTGTGTCGGACCGATGTAAATTCTTCAAGTTTCCCAGGATTAGCCTACCCTAAATTATTTCTGATAAGGGCCCTTTAGCCCTAGTGGTCAAAGCAACCATCAGTATCATCAGGGCCGTGGAAAGTTAATTTTGTTGGGATGGGGTACAGAGACAATATTTTTTTTACGAATCTGTCAGAAATTCTACCGAATCCTCGGAACTGACAATTCGAGCTTCAGATTAGTTGCGTTTTTTGCCTTTCCTCCGTAGGTCGGTTAACCTACCTACTTGCCACTATTGACCGTTTTTTCGTCTCGCCGGTCGGTTCGACTGAGCTCTAAAAAACGGCTTATAAGAAAAATGGCGTCTTCCAGTCGCAGGCTCCTATCTCTCCAATGAGAATTTTGAATTTCGCGCCGTGCCAAGAGCGTAGGTCGGTCGGATGGAGCTCAGACCTCAGTCCACAGGTCGGTTAACCGACCGAAGAACGGCGACGAAAAAACAGCTTATAAGGATTTAGGTCGGTTAACCGAAGAAAGAAAACGGCTTATAGAGAGAAATTTCGCAGGTCGGTTAACTGGATGACGGCAAAAAACGCAACTATTATTAAATACAAAACTGAAACTTATTAAGTACAATTAGTGATACTAAAGGACAGCACGGAAGCTGATTGGACAGCTACTAGGCGTCGCTTTTGCGCAGACTAAATGGACACTATACTACTGGACACGATTCCATCAGCAGTTTTAAGCCTCTGTACCCCCAAGACGAGATTAAACAGAGAGCCCCATGCAAAATTTTTGAAAGTTCGCATTAAGCACATGACTTCACTTGCAATTTCTGGACTTTTAATGTTGATCAAACCATAAGATCCCGAGGATTCCAGAAAAATACCAAAACTGGAGCACCTCCGGCAATATTTTTAAATTTGGCTTTTTTCTACCAGAATTCAACTCTTCCATACAGATTCTGGTTTATTACGTTTCTCAGATAATAATAACCAGGTTTCACGTTCCAGATTACCAGACGTCTGGGGCTTCCGCATAGTCAAGCCAACCCTTCCAGATTTTCATGATAATGATGACATCCAGTTTTGCTTTCTTCAACATTTCCTCGATGTCCCCTTCGCATTTCAGATATCTCTTGCATCCCGCGGTCACAACTGTCAATCACTTTCCCTTTCCTTCCTACATTTGCATATTTGTTCTGTCTCTCGAATGGATTGCCTCTGTGGTGCCTTCCAGACATCCGGAATCTGGGGTGTCCAACACCCCCAGACGTTTTTGGCCTGGCTTCACCTTCCAGATCCGTCTCGACGAAAACGGTTGTCTGGAATCCGAAAGAAAAATCTGGAAGGTGAAGCCTCGCTTTAAGCTTATATCCGGATACAACCCCACCCAACTGACGCATCCTGCCACAAAATTGAGAAACTACTAAACGCACCACTGGCCAAGTTTTTGGAAAGATTTATGATCGAGCGTCTTTTTGGGATCCCAAAACGTAAGTGGAGGGATACCTATGACATCGCAAAAGTTGTCCGTCTGTCCGTCCGTCCGTCCGTCCGTCCGTCTGTCCGTCCGTCCGTCCGTCTGTCCGTCCGTCTGTAAGCACGATAACTCTCGAAGGGAACGAGATATTTTGATGAAACTTGGTGTGAGGGTTCGTTGGGTCGTCGGACCAGTCAAGTTCGTAGATGGGCTTTGTAGCTCTACATTTAGGGGTGGGGGAGGGGATTCAAATTAAGGGACAAACAAAATATTTTGAAACAGCTAATGTGATAGTCGATTATGGGGTAAGAAGACATGCTGAACACGATGGTGAAAACTATTTTGTCATCGGACAAGTAGTTCGCCCGGAATCCGGCCAAAACCGGAAAGTTTGTTGAAAGTAAAAGTTTTATTTGAAGTTGATTAGATGTTCGATTTAGAAGTAGGAAGACATGCTGAAGACGATGGTGAAAACTATTTTGTCATCGGACAAGTAGTTCGACCGGAATCCGGCCAAAACCGGAAAGTTTGTTGAAAGTAAAAGTTTTATTTGAAGTTGATTAGATGTTCGATTTAGTGGTAGGAAGACATGCTGAAGACGATGGTGAAAATTATTTTCTCGACGGACAAGTATTTAGCCCGGAATCCGGCCCAAACCGGAAAGTTTGTTGAAAGTAAAAGTTTTATTTGAAATTGATTAGATGTTCGATTTAGGGGTCGGAAAACATGCTGAAGACGATGGTGAAAACTATTTTCTCGACGGACAAGTATTTCGCCCGGAATCCGGCCCAAACCGGAAAGTTTGTTGAAAGTAAAAGTTTTATTTGAAGTTGACTAGATGTTCGATTTAGAGGTAGGAAGACATGCTGAAGACGATGGTGAAAACTATTTTCTCGACGGACAAGTATTTCGACCGGAATCCGGCCCAAGCCGGAAAGTTTGTCAAAATTAAAAGTTTTATTTGGAGTTGATTAGATGTTCGATTTAGGGCAAGAAGACATGCTGAACACTTATCTGAAAACAATTTTCTACCCGGACATGTAGTTCGTCCGGAATCCGGCCAAAACCGGAAATTTGTTGGAAGTCAAAGTTTTATTTCTAGTTGAATAGATAAGCGATTTAGGGTAAGAAGAGATGCTGAGTCACTGTTTGACAATCATATTTTACCCGGACATATAGTTCGACCGGAATCCGACTGGAATCGGAAAATTTGTTATAAGCTAAATTTCTATTTGAAGTTGATTAGATGTTCATTACTGGGGAAAGAAGATACCCTGATTTCGTCTTTGAGCTTTCTTTTTTCGCCGGACAAGTAGTTCTGGAGTTCGGCCGGAACCGGGAAATTGGCAGAAGTGGCAGGAAGTTTTCGTCAAAACAGATATGACTTATAGGGGTAAAAACAACAGGCTGAATCCAAATCTGAACTTGGTTTTCTCAGGTGATTAGCTATTTGGCCTTAATCTGTTTCTGAATTTTAGTTGTAAAAATGTTCAAGGAGTCTGGCGAAGACTGGATCTGGCTAAGACAAGACCCAGTTGTCTGGATCAGATATTGAATTTTTGGGATCCCATCGAAACCTTTGGTCTTGTTCGTATACTTAAGTGAAACGGCATTGACCAGATGTGTAGTCGTCCATCTTCTATCAATGCATAAAAAGGAAATTTATGTTCAAACCTTGCCTTCAGGGGCGTCGCTAGCCAAAACTCGAGGGGGGGGGGTGGCAGGGCGCCTGCCGGCGCCCTGCAACCCGTTTCAACTTTTCGTGATAACTGCTAGCGTTGAAGACTGAAGATTAGAATCCCAGCTGTATCTCCGAGCTCAGAAGCGGTTTAAAGGGCTTGGGCGCGGACGTGAGTATCTTAAAATATACGACTGGCAGATGCCCGGAAGGCCCAAGAGTCATACCAGTTACAATAGCCAAGAAACACAGTACTATATCCGCAAAACTGTATATGAGACAGAACGAAAATGAGCGCCGCAGGCGAAATTTTGTAAGTAGGCTCCGACTTTTTTGGGCAGAACTCTACTACCCCGCAACAAATCTGTATAGCTTTTAATGCGGACCAAGGCGAAATTCCAAGCCTAAAATCCGAATGAAATGACGCGACTTTCCAGTAAATAGAGTCTACTATGAAAGGCCTACTTTAAGCCTACTTTTCCACGAATGACGTGTTACAATAATCAGACCCGTCATTTAATCTTCTCTCGTTGCTTACGAAGCCGATTTATTTTTTAACGTCGGACTGGAGAAAAATTCTTATCATTAAACGCTTTTCTCCTAAAATACAATGGATCTTTACAAAGGATCTTTACATGAAACTAACAAATTATTGGAAAGGTACGCCACAAGCAAAATCAGCCTGATTTTTACTTGAATCGAGAGATACTAGTAGACTTGGCAAAACTTAGGTTAAAACTGTGTGCTGCAGGACGAATTTCAAGATTTGTCTTCTGTCGGTCATGGAAGCTTCGATCTAACAATCATACTTCTCATTCTGACAAAATATAATTAAGAAACCTCTTCGTATCTGAACGACTAGAAATAGCCTGCCTCTCGAAACATGCGACTGAGAATGCAATTCCTTAAGTTTCAGACGCGCGAGAACCCAGAACACCCGACGCCTTAATAACTAGCCTTACTGACTTTTCCGGGCGCACTGCCAGCCCCCCATTCAGCTTTTCTGGGTGAGCGCCCAGATGAGCTGAATTTTCGTGGTCGGGCGCTCTGCGAGCTCCCGTTTTAGCTAAATTTGTGTGTGGTCGGGTGCTATGCGAGCGCCCGTTTCAGCTTTTTCTTTCTTCAAGGGGGCGTGGTACCCCCCCCCTCACACACACCCTTAGTGACGCCCCTGCTTGCCTTGCAGGATTCTTTTTTTTTAAACCTCAGTTTACTCTTCTGATAAAAATATAGAGATTTTGCACAAAGTCAAATATTGTTGACACTCGGCCGTTTTCCGCTGAAATAGAGAGATTTTGATATAAACCCGATTTCGAAATTCAAGATTTCTAGCCTTATTGGCATTTGGCAGGATTAAAAAAAAATCGGGAGAAGTTTCGGTCGGGAGATTTCCAAGAAAGTCGGGAAACCTCCCGAGAAAACGGGAGGGGTTGAAACACTGCCCCCGACATGACAGAACAGACAGAAGCCGCCATGACTAAACCTAATTAACCGAAAGCGCTAGGTGTAAGATGTGTCGTCATCGACGCAGAGCTTTCGCTTGTACGGAAAAAGGGTAGGGTAGGGACCACCTTGTTTTCCGAAGATTGTTCGTCAATTTTTTATTAAATTATTCACCAGACAGTTGTCGGATGCATTCTGTCTTTTCGGCCCAGTAAATGGTTGGGACTTATGGGAACTAAACTGATGGCACACACTTTTTGTGTATCTTTAGTATGTTGGAAAGCTAAAACAGCACGTCTCCTCACCCTATGTTCCTATCTACACTATGTCATTGTGTTTTAAAACTTCTTGCTAAATGTCTGGAGTCCGGGCAATCTACTTGTCCGACGAGAAAATAATTTCATATTAGGATTCAGCATGTCTCCTACCCCTGAATCGATCCTCTAATCAACTTCAGATTCAACTTCTACTTTTTCCAAATTTTCCTTTTTTTGCCGATTCCAGAAGAACTACTTGTCCCGCGAGAAAATAACCGGGTTCAGCGTGTCTTCTTACTCCTAAATTGACTATTACTACCTTACCCCTAAATTGTCTTTTGCGGGCCCCAAACCGCACCCCTTCTTGGTTTAAGGGTAAGTGGGACCAGTTTGCCCATCAGTAAAGTTTTTGACCCGTGACTGGAATCAAACTCTTAAGTTGCTATATGCGAGGATATTTAGGTCTAGATATACAATTTGATTGGTCCCGATCCCCCGTCCCTCCTCCCGTTCATGGGTAACTGGGCCCAAATTTCCGGGGAATTAAGTTCGTTTATGATATGTCTAAGTTCAACTCTTATATACTTGTAGATATATATGTATAGATGCGGATTTTGGTGTAACAGCAACAAATAAGAACACGCGGCGTACTTTTATCTTCAATGATGAGTTGGAAACTGGACGGTTTTGTCATATGATCGATGATAGCCGATCTTAATGAAGTTGTGATAAGGGGTATCGGGCAATAAAACGATTTGGTTTTATTACACTTGTTATTACGTTGCTAATGGAAAAGAAGTTTATTCAATATCAATGGCTCAGTATTGATCATAGACCGTTCTTGCAAGATTTTGAAGATCTTCTTTTGATTTCTAAATGCGGTTTGTTTAAGCTTTTAAACTGGGATAATATCAAATTAGGTTATTTCCATTACTTTCACACTCCACGTCTGAGCGCTTGCGCACTTGTTACCGCGTGATATAACCCGCCTAACTTACTATACGAGATACAAATTTTAGGAGTGACTTTCACGAGTGACTGTAGTTTCAGTGCCCTAATTAATTAAACAGTCCACAAGTGACACGGCTAATGCAAGCGTGCGTACAGACAGCTAAACGAGTCGATTGGGTGTCATACTGAAAGTCTTCTCCGTGCTTATCTGTGGTATGTTCGCCCGTTGCTCGAGTACGGGTGCCGGTATAGGGTCCATCTACAATCCACACAGCGTAGCTTTTATCGACTCATTACAGTAAAGAGCAACAAGGATCATACTCCGAAGCCGCGACATACCCCACAAACAAGCCCTTGCGAAACGGAATTTATCACCGCGTAAAGTCCGCTTTGAACACCTGATATTGCAGTTTGGCAAATCTCCCCTCGCTAGTACGAACCACCGGTCACTGTTACCGGAAACCAAAGATCGTGTCAGTAGTCGGCCTCATTATCTTTGCCGGAAACAGCCCCTCCCAATCATCGAACCCGGCTAAAATAAACTTCACATCGATACGGAAACTCGCTTGTGCCTTTTTCTACTGCAGTTTTCAACAAAGAATCGTGCTGTGTGTTTTTCATTTATAAGTAAGAAGCTATGCTACTATAGTTTCGAAATACACCGATCTCTCACTCTCTCTCTATACATCTTATTTTCCAGCTTTCTTCCATCAGAGACATGGCAAGTCCAAGTATCACCATGCGTCGCCTGCAGGAGCTGTATCACCAGCTGACAGACGAACAGTTGCCAGAAAGTGCCAACACAGATGACCTACACGGCAAAGCCCTTCGCCTGGCCCGAGTCCTCACGCGTCAGCTAGCCGTACTCACACAGCGAGCATTGGTAAGCGAGACAAGATTTCTGAGTGGAGACGGAGTATCCATTTTTATTCCGGCTGCATTTTCCGTATCTCTTGTGCACACACTGTGCCTGCTTCGTAGAGCCACGGGTTACCTGAAATTCTTCTCCGGATTATTTGTGGTTGGGGAACGGCTGTCGGTCCTTCTTTTTGGTGGGTGTGTATATGTGGGGGGAGGGGGCCCATGTTTTGTGCATCAGCTCACGCCGACCATAAATGAAATGAGGAAATGTAGATATTATTTCGTGTTGAAGCAGTTTCAGCCCTTTGGTGGAACTGGCCTTTCTTGGATCTTTATTGTCGGCCTAGCGAATTCACTATCATGCCCTTAGCTAGTTGGCGAGCTTAAGCTTCATGCGGTTAGTTGCATCTGTCATGCGTGCCGTATCTGGATGATCCTGCTTCCTATTATTGTAAGGGACTTTTCTTCTTCCCAAGTGACACCTGTCTGGTCGTGGTGGTGGCTGCATACCTCCTAGAATCCCTGATTCGCGATTCTATCTTGCGCTTATTCTAGTGTCGAAAACCATAACTACCCTTCGTCCTTTTAAATTTGAAAAAGCTGTTTGAGAAATCAGTTCGTCTTTCAAAATCCCTGTTCTAGAAGTTATATTGTCTCCGTCAGTATTAACAGGGTCAGAAACGCAGAAAAATCGGTTGATGCATTTCCGTGTCTTTTCCATTGACATAAAGGCTAAGCTTTGAAATGAATTTTTTTATTTAGAGCATTGCCTCTGCTTTCCCTGGCACGACCTTGCAGTCCATTCGCGATCAGATTGACGTCACTGCTGTTTTCGCTGCTGAAACGGCTGCTCAGTTCATGAAGGTTACACGACTGGAGGACCTTAGCACAAACGCCCTAGCTACGATGAAGATACAATTGCCCGTTGCTTACGCTGCGTTCGAGAAAGCCATGGACCTCACAGTTGCTTCACTGGTAAGTAGCTTACATTTTTACAGCCATAGTAAGGCGATATTAGCTGCGTTCGTTGTCCGATAACCGCTCACCGGTGCTTCTTATAACGTGTTTTTGCATTCACCGGTGACTGCTCCCCAATCTTATAACCCGTTTTCGGACGAACCAGTGTCTGGCTAGTGCTCACCGTTGTGGACTAACCAGAAGCTGCTTGACAGGCTGATTTTAATGACATAACCGGTGAGACCAAAAACGCGAATAGGACAAGCACCGAACACCAGTGAGAACAAGACAAAAGGTTTCGATGGAATCCCACAAATTTAATATTTGATACAGACGATTGGGTCTTGTCTTCGCCAGAACCAGTCTGACCGCCCGGGGATGCTCGTTGACATTCTTGAACATTTTTACTATTAAAATTTAGAAACAGATTAAGACCAAAGCTAACAATCCGAGAAAACCAAGTTCAGACATGTATTCAGCATGATGTTTACACTTAGGTATAAGTCATATCTATTCTGACGAAACTGATCGAACCTTCCTGCCTTCCTTCTGCCAAATTTCCGGTTTCGGCAGAATTCCGGGCGAACTGCTTGTCCACCAAAAAAAGAAAGCTCAAAAACAAATTCAGCGTATCTCCTTAACCCTATTTCGAAGCAACTTCAAATAAAACTTTAACTTATACAAAATTTTCCTGTTTCAGCCGGATTCCGGGCGAACTACTTTCTGGATAGAAAATGATTTTCACATAAGTGTTCAGCATGTCTTCTTATCCCTGAATCGAACATATAATCGACTTCAAATAAAACTTGAACTTACAACAAACTTTCAATTTTGGCCGATTCCGGGCGAACTACTTGTAACGGCGAGAAAATGGTTTTCATACTCGTGTTCAACATGTCTAATCGACTATCTCATTTCTTGTTTAAAAATATTTTGTTTGACCCTTAAGTTGAACCCCCAGCCCTAAATGTAGGGCTACAGAGCCCGTCTACGAAGAAGGCCTCTGTAGAAGTTTCATCAAAATATCTCATTCCCATCGAGAGTTATCGTGCTGATGGACGGACGGGCGGGTGGACAGACGGACAAGTTTTGCGATGTCAAAGGTATCCCTCCATTACGTGTTGGGATCCCCGAAAAACAGAGACAGTCCGGAGTGCAGCGAACGCAGCTATTAGCACTTTCGAGAGCGATCCGTATTCACGTCGGCTCGAGCTGAATCAGACACCGAGCAAGGGGGCAGTACCCGCAAGAAAATGTATTGAAATGTGAAGTAAAAATCTTTTTTTTTTTCTTCAGACAGATTTTCATGGTGTAGCCTACTGTCCCCTTGCTCCAAGGCACGATGCTCATACATTGGGTTACATATTAACGTTGGAGCACTGTGCCCAAAAATTTAAGATTTGCGTATCCAGTCGATCCTTTCCAGTCGAAATTTCTCTACCTTTGCCGGTTCCAGAGTCACTGCTGCGCGCGGGTCTACTCGTCAACATCCTTCTCTTAATTGACTGGGTACGACAATAACTATATCTGAGATGACGAAGTGCGGTGTATTTTTAGGGGAATAAATCAATACTTAAAGCGCTAACTTTTTTTTTAATGTAAAGACGTCTGATATGCACATAATGTGAAAAAGTTGCCTAGCGCAGTCAGGCCTCGTCACAGGATTTATGGGGGTGTACAATCAATGCAGTGTCGATTTATGGGCCAGAAAAGCCGCCATATATGTTACTTTAGTAAAAAAAAGGATCTGAAAGTTGGACGACTCTTGCATGTTTGACCGTGTCATTGTAGTCACGGTCATTGGATTATCGGGTATGAGAGACGTAGGTATGCGGATCTTCTGGTACATCAGTTGTTGGTATCGAGTTTGCTTTCCGGTTGCTTTGCCCCTCGCTCCTACTCCACCTCCCTGCCTACCACACATCAGGAAATCTTGATTGAACACTAGGCTGCTTAACGCGTTTCTGGATTTACACAGGCTTTGTGAACACGACAAAATGGAATACTAAAGCAGCTGTGTGTAATGGTCAACTTTAATCTTTCATTATAAACCGTCAAACATTTTTTTTTCCTTCAGAACATGCTTTTCCCTGGGCTCCGGGAATCCATCGAAGGATCAAGCGTCGGTATCAAGGCACGAATCTCCGAAGCAGCCGGCGAAAAGCTCCCCACACCTGCTCTGACGACAGATGGCCCTGAAACTGTGCAACAGGAGAGCACCATTACCCTCCGGCACCGTGGGAAAACTCAACCATCCGCACCCGTCGCAAGCGAGTTCGAAGACGCCAGCCCCGTACAGAATCCCGTCGAGATCTGAGTTGAAGAGGAATTGTTTTACTGTTTTTGGCTTAATTTTTTGAATACATTGCGCTGCATTTTATCTTATTACACTAATTAGAACCCCAGCACTCCTAGAGCGTGTTCCACCCTTTTAACAACAGTTACTATTAGTTACTATTTCCGTTCCATCCTCACGAAAAGTTACTACGCTGATCGTTCCAACCTTGTCGGAATAGTAACTAATAGTTACTATTTGCTTACCATGCTCGGGAGCGTAGTAAGCGTGGTAACTAGGCATCTCTGTAACGTGATTGGTCGGCTTCGCCCCTGGCGTGAGATCCTGCTGGAAAATAGACAAGAGCTACGAGCTCATATGGCACTTGTTACGAGTAGGCACGGCTCGGTTATGTCAATGATATATCTAGTGTTTGCTAGGTGTCTTCCCACCAAGTTTCATCTCGATCCCTCCACTCATAGCGTTTTCCAATATTTCCGGTTCTCCCCTCCAGCTCCCCCCAAAAGTCACCGGATCCGGTCCGGATTTTAAGTGGGTCGTCTGAGGCATGAGGTCTTTCCAAATATCAAGTTTCATCGAGATCCGGTCACCCGTTCAAAAGTTATAAATACCTCAAGACTCCGGATTCCCCCTCCCTCCACTCCCCCTACAGTGCCCGAATCGGCTCGGTCATGTCGATGATGTATCTAGTGTTTGCTAGGTGTCTTCCCACCAAGTTTCATCTCGATCCCTCCACTCATAGCGTTTCCCAAGATTTCCGGTTGCCCCCTCCAGCTCCCCCAAAAAGTCACCGGATCCGGTCCGGATTTGAAGTGGGTCGTCTGAGGCATGAGGTCTTTCCAAATATCAAGTTCCATCGAGATCCAATCACCCGTTCAAAAGTTATAAATACCTCAAGATTTCGGATTCCCCCTCCCTCCACTCCCCCCACAGTGCCCGAATCGGCTCGGTTATGTCAATGATGTATCTAGTGTTTGCTAGGTGTCTTCCCACCAAGTTTCATCTCGATCCCTCCACTCATAGCGTTTCCCAAGATTTCCGGTTGCCCCCTGCAACTCCCCCCAAAAGTCACCGGATCCGGTCCAGATTTTAAGTGGGTCGTCTGAGGTATGAGGTCTTTACAAATATCAAGTTCCATCGAGATCCGATCACCCGTTCAAAAGTTATAAATACCTCAAGATTCCGGATTCCCCCTCCCTCCACTCCCCCCCACAGTGCCCGAATCGGCTCGGTTATGTCAATGATGCATCTAGTGTTTGCTAGGTGTCTTCCCACCAAGTTTCATCTCGATCCCTCCACTCATAGCGTTTCCCAAGATTTCCGGTTGCCCCCTCCAGCTCCCCCCAAAAGTCACCGGATCCGGTCCGGATTTTAAGTGGGTCGTCTGAGGCATGAGGTCGTTCCAAATATCAAGTTTCATGGAGATCCGATCACCGTTCAAAAGTTAAAAATACCTCAAGATTCCGGATTCCCCCTCCCTCCACTCCCCCCACGGTGCTCGGATCGGGGAAGTGACTATTTCCAACTCAATCATTTGGGGTCCCTGATACGCCTGCCAAGTTTTATCGTCCTAGCTTATGTGGAAGTGCCCGAACTAGCAAAACCTGGACAGACCGACGGACGGACAGAAATTGCGATCGCTATATGGCACTTGGCCGAAGGGCAAGTGCCATAAAAAATCGTTCCAGCCTTGACGGCAAAAAAACAGAATTCGTGACGTCATGCGTAGTAACTACGGTAAGTAGGACGGAACACGCTCCTAGATGCAGAAGCCCATTATAAGCGTTTGACGGTAGCGTGACAGAGCACTCGCTTGCGTTTCTAATCAAGTTTGAAGTTAACTTCAAACTCAAAGTTACCTTTTTGATTACCGCTTTTGGTTACCGGTGTACTGCTTTCTGGCTTCATACGCCGTGTTGTCACATCACAAATATTTAGAGAGTGACTTTGGCCCAAAACAGAGAGTGAATTCGGAGTGAAATTTATTTTCATGAAATGTTCACTTTAGGTCGGAATCACCTCTGTAAAAATGACACATCTTAATTTTACTTTCATAAAAAAACTTGAAATAGTCACTTATGGTCGGAATCCGTGGAGTGAAAATGACAGACTTGGTCATTTTCTGAAATAGAGCTATTTTTATGTCCTACGTAGGACAAGAGTGACAACAAAATAGAGTGACAATTCACACTATCGTGCGACATGTTGCAACCCTGTTCATGCGACGATTAAACTGAAAACACGCGTCCGCTCACCCTTCCCGTACGCCCCTTCAGTCTGAGCTGAACACAGACACTGCGCCAACCTTCAAATAGAGGTCACTAACCCCAGGTTTACACAGACGTTCACAATGAGGCGATATCGGCCATCGCCGAGGTCTTCGTCGCCAAAATCGGCGATTTCTTTTGCTTCGTCAGGCGATTTTCAATGTTGGGAAAATTCAACTTAAATCGGGCGACAGTAAATTCTTCGTTAAATTCTGTTGCTGACGAAAGTTCAGTGTGACCATCCAGGCGATAAAAATCTTCTGTCGCTGCGATTGAAAAATGTCGTTCATTGCCACGATTTGTTCTGTGTGAACCTAGGGTAAGAGGTGCCTTTTTAGGACCATGCTTCCCGAGGAGAAGAAGGGAAGAAGGCTGCTCTCCCGTAGACGTTTGTGTTCTTACTTGGACACAGGGGTATAGAATAGAATAGAATAGTGTTTATTTAGCCTCAATGGGCCATACACAGATTTTTATATACACGGCATACAAACGTATTAATGCATTTAAAACAAAATGATCCTTCGATACTTACATAAACTATCTCCTATTTAAGTTCCCACTCACATATTCTACAACCGTTTTGATAACGTTGTCTTTAGTTGATGTCAGTATACCAGGGAAGAGCAACCCTCCCCCAAACTGAACCGGTAGAGGAGACTCCTGGCACTGCCCTAGGAGGTGAGCAACAGTGTCCTCTCCAACAAGACAAATCGGACACCTGTAATTATCAATGATTAGCCCAACCCTATTTTTCCTCCTCTCAAACACCTTTTTCCTAAAACCAAGTGGTAACGAGTTTGTTCGGAGCTGGAACCAAAGTTTCAGAGTCTGTGCTGGTAGACCTAACTTAAAATAAAATTCCATATGAAAAGTTCGCTTCAACAATTTGTAGTAATTTAGAGTCTCAGAAGTTTGAATTGTCCCATGCCAGCTTTGTATCTCCTGGTCGCTTATAGCAAGTTCGAATTGTTTCAGTAATTGGGAGTGGTCCTCTGGGCCTGATCCCCCGTTCCAAGCAAATGACAAGCCAGCACGATCTAGCATGGCTTTAACCTGGAACGGCCAGGATTTTGGTCCTCCTATCTCTAGCATTTCTTTATATGCTACTCTTAGCAGCCTATCCTCTGGTATTCTAATAATTTTCAGCCAAAACCGTAGTATCTGCAACAGCCTAGATTTTTTCATTGTGAATAGGCCAAGCTCTCCTCTGACTGCCTGGGTATGAGTCGTTGGGTGAAGTCCAATCAATCTCTTGAAGTGGAGCAGCTGAATCGACTCAAGCTGTGTGGCAGCGTCAAACCCCCAAAGTTCTGCACCGTAATGTACTGCTGGAAGGATTTTATTTTTAAAAATATTCGTGTGAATTTTCATATCTTTAAGATCTCTCAGGACCGAGTTCCTTAGTATTGCTGAGGATACCATCCTCCCTCTTTTTTTCATTTCAGTTATATGCTCCTTCCAAGTTCCCTTTTCAGAAAAAATCACTCCGAGGTATTTAAACTTAGATGTTTGTTTGATTTCTTTATCTCTATAAAGGAATTTCCACCCCTCATTTTTTTTCCTTCCTGAGAAAATCACAATTTCTGTCTTTTTAACATTCAAAGTCAACTTTTTCTTTTGTAGATAATCTGAAAGAATATTTAACAATGCTTGGAGGTCCTCAGGGGTAGACGCTACCAGTACCGCGTCGTCAGCAAATAGCAACAGTGACAATGTTGACAGGCCTAGTCTCACCGTTGGTGCCCATCTATGTTGGAAATACTCAACGATGTCATTAACATACAAGCAAAAAAGTTTAGGTGATAGGGTGCTACCTTGCTTAACCCCCTTTGATACTCCAAAACAATCCGATACTCCTTTCCCTACCACCTTCACCACCCACAGTGTTATTTTATACATATCTGCTAACAACTTAACTGTTAATCTAGGCAGTCCTATCCTCAATAACTCCTCCAGCATTAGAATTCTATCTACTGTATCGAAAGCCTTCTCCAGATCTATGAACGCAACAAAAAGTCTATTCTTTCCTTTACTATACTTTTCTATCAACGACTTTAATATGAATACTTGATCAACTGCCCCGTAACCTGCACGAAAACCGGCCTGTTCTTCTCGAAGTACTTTGCGACTATTTATCCATTTGTTTATTCGGCAATCCAAAACTTTTTCTATTATTTTGCTTATACACGGGACTAGCGAGATAGGCCTGTAGTTGTTGTGCTCTCCTGGGTCTCCTTTCTTTAGTATTGGGCGAATAATCGATGTCCTCCAAGCTTCTGGCCATTCTCCTGCTCGCACTATTAAATTTGAAACTGATAGCAATAATGGTAGTACTAGACCTAGAAAACTACGGTAAAAATTTGTTGGAATTCCATCCGCGCCAGCAGCTGATTTACCCTGAAGCTTCTTTACTACTTCTACCACCTCTCCACTATTTATCTTTCCTACTAGACCGTCTTCATACTCACCAAGTGGAAAAATTGCTTCTTCCTTAATATCACTAAACTTATTATCAATCCACTCTTCTAAACTTGGATTCTCCGTTATGTCCTCCTTGAAATATTCTACCCAACTATCTGGCTCTGGGGTCTTAATATGATCCGAATTATTTACTGGCCCCCTAACCATCCTCCAAAATGTCTTCATATCACAATCTACGTAAGCTCTAGTCATTTCCTCCCTTTCCTTTTCTTCTACTTTCCTCTTTTTGTACTTTGTCATCCTTTTAAATATTCTTCTTTTCTCCTTATATATTTCTAGCATTTCTCCATTATTACTAGACCTGTAAATATTCAAAGTCCTAACTAACACTTCTTTTGCTTGGGCACAATCCTCGTCAAACCATTCTTTATGTCGTCGTTGTGTTCCTGTCTGAAGTGGCTCCAGTGCCTGGTACAATATATTTGTACCCTGCTCTACCATTTCATTCAACGATTCTAGCTTTGCTATTTCAATTATTTGTTCATCTATCTTATAATCTGATAATTCTGCTGATACCTTAACTATATCATCCTTCTTCCATTCGCATTTTAACGATTCGCTCAGCTTATTGTGTTTCCTTATCTTCGTCCCTACATTCTTACAACAATTTTTATTCTCCATTATTAATTTCAGCTCTAATCCTAAATGGTCTGACCCTATAAGGTGAACCACTTCCACTCCTATTGTATCCACCGGAATCTTATGGTCGATTAGCACATAATCTATTACGCTAGGTTTCATCCCCGAAAAACAAGTATAATCCCCCGTATTTTTATCCTTCCCAAATCTTCCATTACCGATTACTACCCCAACCTCTGCACACAGGTCCAGGAGCCGCCTACCCCAAACATTTACTTTTCGAATCTCATCCTTGCTCTTCCTTGGTATTTTGAACGCTGGCGGAACCAAATCAACTGCAAACGGGGACGGGATATCTCCCAACTCAAAATCAACTCCAGTATAAGCGTTGAAATCCCCATACAGCACTAGTCTGTCCTTACTATAACACGATCTAAATTTGCAAACTTCCTCAAATAGTATTTCCCACACGTCTTCCCCTTTGTATGAGCTGTTCTGGGGTGGAATATAAATCGATCCTATCAATACCCAATTGCCATCTCGGCACTTCAAACGGGACCATATAATGTTTTCTGACCTACTTTCTAGGCGTGACACTTTTATGAATGAACTCAATTTTACCATAACAATCACACCCCCATAAATTCTTGAGTTCATTGCTGGCTGCCGGCTCACACCCTCAACTCGGAAACCATTGATTTTTGGAACCTCATTTTCTGAATGCCAGGTTTCTACCAAGGATATCACATCGTATTGCCTCAGCTCTTTCAATACATATTCCAACTTGCACTTTATTCCTTGGATATTCCAAGACACTGCTCTAAGACACTGAGTATGGCCAATTTCCTAGTAATTTTCTTCGTCAAAATCCACATTATCGCTCGATAGTGCGTAAAACTCACGACGCATTGGGCGCTTTTGAACCAGTGGGCTGGTTCATATCTGTTTATCAGAGGGCATGTAAATAATGATTTCTTCGTAACCTACCTGAACAGTTTTCTTTCATCCGTGGCAGATGTTTTCTTCGGGACACTAGATGCGTTTTTGCTTAATTTCCATTTTCAGACGCCGTCGAAGTTCACCGTTTGTTTAATTCGTGTTTAAGACACCCGCGGCCCTTGCCCAGTCGTCGCTTTTATCAACATTCCTGCAAACTTCCAACTTGCTAGCTCACCAAAGTTCGACGGTCAGTTTGAAGGACAAAGAAACTTTGACCGGCGACAAAAAACAGTATTTAACGAGACCTTTGAATTTGAAGCAAGGCTGTATGCAGGGGGGTTGCCCCCCCCCCCGAAACATGCAAAAATAATCATTTTTATAGGCTTTTCCCTCTGATCTTTTTCTTTTTTGTACTTTTTTGTCCGACCCGCAGACAAAAAAAAACAAGAGCTGAAAGCTCATATGGCACTTGTAAGAACAGTTAGCATGTTTGTCAGATACGGTTTGCAGTTTTCAAGGCTGGATCTCTCTCCCGATATTCATTTCATCAGAAAATGGGCTTGATCTAGTAGATCTGAAATGGATATACCACTCATTGACAACTGTATCTTCCTCCAACGATGATCGGATCGGGGGAGGGACTATATTTTCAAGCCTATCTAACATGCCTGCAAAGTTTCACGGTCATAGCACATCTGGAAGTACCCTAACTCGTGATCATCGGAATTAGGGAAAACCCCCTCCAACTCCCCCCACTGTGACACGATCGGTCCTGTTTTGTCAATAATAATAATAATAATAATAATATATTTGCAAATTGAATGGCAGGCCGTTAAGCCTCTACAATGTATCTATGGCTTATGCTTGTTCTTGCCTCCAAGTCCCATCCCGATCTCTCGACTCTAAGTGCTTCAATAGAGAGCCTTCAGCTCCTCCCGATGTTATCAGATCCGTTCCAGACTTGAAATTGATCATCTGAGTCACTTGTTCTTGACACTTGACAAGTTTCATGCACGTCTGATCACCTGTTCCAAAGTTATGCATGTCAATAGAATCTCCCCCATGATCATCGGATCGGGAAAATAACTATTTTCAAGTTGACCTGGAAGAGTGCCTAATATGTCTGCCAAGTTTCATGGTCCTGGTACATGTGGAAGTACCCCTCGAAGTACCCTAACTCGTGATCACCGGAAATCCGGGAAAACCCCTTCCAACCCCTCTACTGTGACATCCCGATCCATCGACCCTAAATATTTCACGACATTTCCGGTCCCCCCTCTAATCCCCCTCTCTTCGGATTTGGTCCAGATTTGAAACTGAAAATCTGAGACACTTGTTCTTCACAATTGTCAAGTTTTATGCATGTCCGATTATCCATTCCAGAGTTATGCATGTTTCTAGTTTCCGGATTCCCCTTCCCTCCCCTCCCCCCCCCCCGCGATAGCAGGATCGGGGAAGCGATTATTTCCATGTTAATCTGGTTGGTTCCCTCATATGCCTGTCAAGTTTTATTGTGCTAGCTTATTTGGAAGCGTTTCACCCGATTTCCGGTTGCCCCTCCAGCTCCCCCCCCCCCAGTGATCGGATCTGGTCCAGATTTGAAACTGAGCATCTGAAGCACTTGTTCTTGACGTATGTCAAGTTTCTTGCATGTTTGATTACCCGTTCCAAAGTTTAGTTTCCGGATTTCCCATCCCTCCACTCCTCCCACAATGACCGGATGGGGAAAGTGATTATTTCCAAGTTCTTCTGGTCGGTTCCCTGATATGCCTGCCAAATTTCATTGTCCTAGCTTATGTGGAAATGTTTCATGAGATTTCCGGTGCCCCCTCCCCCAGTTATCGGATCTGGTCCGGATTTGAAATTGAGCTTCAGAAGCACTTGTTCTTGACATATGTCAAGTTTCAGGCCTATCTGATTACCCGTTCAAAAGTTAGGCATGCTACTACTTTCCGGATTTCCCATCCCTCCACTGCCCCCAAGATGGCCGGATCGGGGAAATGATTATTTCCAAGTTAATCTGGTCGGTTTCCCAACACGCCTGCCAAGTTTCATCGTTCTAGCTTATGTGGAAGCGTTTCACGAGGTTTTGGGTGCCCCCCTCCAGCTCCCCCCCCCCCCCAGTTATCGGCAATAGTTCTTGATATATGTCAAGTTTCACGCAAGTCCGATTACCCGTTCTAAAGTTATGCATGTTACTAGTTTCCGGATTTCTTGTTGCTCCACCCCCCCACCCCCCCCCACGATGGCCGGATCGGGAAAGTGACTGTTTCCATGTTAATCTGGTTCGGTCCCTTATACGCCTGCCAAGTTTCATCGTCCTAGCTTATGTGGAAGTGCCCAAACTAGCAAAACCGGGACAGACCGACAGACCGTCGTTTCCGGATTTCTCATCCCTCCACCCCCCCCACCCCCCACTATGATCGTATCCGGAATATGATTATATCCAAGTTAATCTGGTCGGTTCCCTGATATTCCTGCTAAGCGTTTCACTAGATTTGTTTGACTGACCATCTTTAAACCGTATCTATTCTCGCATTCGCTTTGTATACATCATAGCATGGCTCAGTGGTAGAAAACGGGACTGGCAACACAAAGGTTAAGTTTCACGTATGTCTGATTACCCTTTCCAAAGTTATGCATGTTAATAGTTTTCGGATTTCCCATCCCTCCACTCCCCCCACTATGATCGGATCCGGAATATGATTATATCCAAGTTTAATCTGGTCGGTTCGCTGATATTCCTGCCAAACGTTTCACTAGATTTGTTTGACTTGGACTAACCATCTTTAAACCGTAATTATTCCCGCATTCGCTTTTTGATACATAGTCGCATAGCTCAGTGGTAGAATACTGGACTATCAACCCAAAAGTTCTTGGTTCGATCCTGCCTTCGGCCAGCGCTTTGTTTTGCTCCCGTTTTACTTTTTGGTCCCGTTTTACTTTATAGTTTCCGGACTCCCGGATCCGGGGAAAGTTGGATTGGGGAAGTGATTATTTGTAAGTTGATCTGGTCGGGTCCCTGATATGCCTGTGAAGTTTCATCGTCCTAGCTTGTGTGGAAGTGCCCAAACTAGCAAAACCTGGACAGACCGACAGAACGACAGAACGACAGACAGACAGACCGACAGAAATTACGATCGCTATATGGCACTTGAGTATGCTCAAGTGCCATAAAAACCGAAAGGACCCCCCCACCAGAAATAAATTCCTGGATACGGGTCTGGTTTGAAGGTAACTTCAAACTTCGACGAAAAACGCAACTACCAGTAGAGCTAACGCGACTAACACTCAAAATGCCAACCATCACAATGCCCACGACTCAAACTCCCCTTCTTTGATTTCGCAAAACGCATACGTCTGGTCAGTTGTGTTCTGACGATAGCCTATTTTGTTTTTTGGGAAGGAATCTTTAGTCAAATTTCTCCCACCAGAAAATTATGAAAAATATGATTCATCTTCAGGGAAATTTAGAGCAGTGGAGAATCACGTCAAAACTCTGAAATAAAAAGGATCGGACTTGCGTAATACTATTGTTTCATATGCACCATGGTTCACGCCGGTAGTCGAGGTTCAAACATCTTGAATAAATATTAAAAATTGTCTCTACAAAATGATTAGCGACACAGGCACACGACGCGGATATAAAACTGAAACCCCCCCAATAAATAAAAATACACAATACAACGACAATGCAACAAGTAGCAAGTGTGAAGTGAGCTGAAAATGCCACCGGAAAAACGAATACGCGGAAAACGTTATGCAATTGCACTAGCTAAACATTAATTTTTTCACTAACTTGAGCCAGTCGTCTAAGTGAAATCAATCGAGAAGGAATGTCATCGGAGTTTCAAACTTCCCCTATTCACCGCTGTTTCAATTCGAACTTCCAAGCCCCCAGTAAACATAGGAACCGAAGACTTTTTTCCCTATTACTCCCTAGTCTTAAGCACATAACCGAGACCGAATGAGAAAACGCGATATAACGGACGCTACAATAGGTCAGAAACTAGCTGAGGCTCGCCTAGCTTGTTGAGCGTCAGCGTCGAATCGTAAAAGATCGTTCCAGAATCAGGTTCGTCCAGGCCAGCCTGAAAGAAGGATCAACCGGTTAAAGAGTCAAACGTGGGGTACTGAAGACCCCCCTCCAACTCGGGCTGAAACATGACGCATTCTTGGTAACAAGATTCATTGCTGCATTCTCCGTTTTGTTCCCTGTCCTAAATTTTGTTCAACTAGCTTTTCTCTAAACTATGTTGGTGGATTCATGGAGACGGAAATCTCAACTGATTCTCGCCTTCACAGTCAACCGACTGGCTATGTAGTTCCCCTTCCTCCAGGGAGATCTGAGAACCCGGGGAGCGTCGACATATTAGCCCCAATGCTCCCGCACTAATTTGTTTTACTTTCGTTGTACTCTTGTACTGCACTTAGGCCCTAGGGCAGTACGCAATAAATTCATTCGTTCACTCCTTCGGCCATTCATTCAATCAATCAATCAATCGTTGTAATTTGCCAGAATATTTTACAAAATAGCAGTGGCATTGTCAAGACATAGTTAAAAAAAAACAGTTAAAATGAGCACACACACAACAAGACCAAAGGTGTCGATGGGATCCTAAAAATCTAATATTTGATTCAGACAATAGGGTCTTGTCTTCGCCAGGCTAATCATCAGAGAAAACCAAGTTCAGACATACCTCTATAAGCCATATCTATTTTGACGACACTGACAGAGACTTCCTGCTTTGCTTCTGCCAAGTTTCCGGTTTCGCCCGAATTCCGAGCAAACTACTAGTCCAGCAAAAAAAGAAAATTCAGAAACAAATCCAGCGTCGCTGATGTTGCAACAAATACAACATCTAATTAACTTTGAATATGGGCGCTAGTTTGGGCACCATCGCGATCAGCATGTTTTTTTTTACCCCTAAATCAAACATTTAATCAACTTCACATGAAACTTCTACTTTTAACCAGCTTTCCGGTTTTTGCCGGATTCCGGACGAACTACTTGTTCGGAGAGAAAATGGTTTTCACCATCGTGTTCAGCATGTCTTTTTACCCCTAAAGCGACCATTTAATCAACTTCATATAAAACTTTTACTTTTAACCAACTTTCTGGTTTTTGCAGGATTCCGGACGAACTACTTGTCCGGCGAGAAAATGATTTTCACTATCGTGCTCAGCATGTCTTCTTACACTATTATCGACTATCAAATTAGCTGTTTAAATATTTTGTTTGTCCCTTAATCTGAACCCCCTCCCCCACCCCTAAATATAGGGCTACAGAGCCCATCTACGAACTTGACCTTACCCTTGACACAATGAATCCTCACACCAAGTTTCATCAAAATATCACATTCCCTTCGAGAGTTACAGCGCGCACAGACGGACAACTTTTGCGATGTCATAGGTATCCCTCCACTTACGTTTTGGGATCCCAAAAACAAGACGCACATTATCTGGCATTGTAGTGCTGAACATAGTAGGGGACAAAAGATGAATTGTATCGCTCGCTGGAGTTTGCAGGTGGTTGCTTTAGGGTGACTTTTGAGGCTGCTTCTGCTTTACTTCTTGTCACGGGACCATCGACCGTAGGCACCGCAAAGTCGGGTAGGATCTGCCTGTGCCTTTCGGAAGCAAGACACTGGTCCCCAAACCTCATAACTGCTTCATGCCTTCGTTCAGATACTGACTTGAGCCCGAGTGTAGACTCTTCTCGTACGAGGTGTGATTTTGTCCGAGAATGATCCGGCAAGCCCGTTTTTGAATTTTCTCAATCCTCTTTTCCTGTGCTTTAGTTATTCCAGGATGCCAGACCTGGCACCCATATTCTATGGCAGGTAGGATGTGGGTCTTTAAAACGTTAGTCAGTACCTGGGTGGAAAAAACAAATCGCTTCTGGTGAGCGAATGATCTCAGCAATCCAGATGCTTTACTGACTGTTTTATCAACTTGGGAATCCCATTTCAGATTTTTATCGATGACGACTTCAAGAATCTTAGCAGACTCGACTGGTTTAAGGCCAAGCTCCGCTTCAGTATTATCCACAGGACGACACTTTTTTCTTTAACATATTTCTTTAACAAGTCTTCTTAAGACAAACAAGGCTTCCCTTCCCCATACTCTCCTAACGCGCTGGCCGCACCAGTCTCACTCACAGATATGTCTATGTCTGCTCTATCCCGCGTGTACACTGTAAAAAGTTCCTCCGAGTAAGGATTAAAGTTAACTGCATTATTTGCTACTTTATCTCTACTGGGTAAGATTAATCCGAATTAGTAGTAAAAATACTGCAAGATTTTTTTTTTACAGTGTAGGCGAAAACCTCAGACACGTCAGGACCGTAGTTTGACATAAAGCACGGTGAGCAAACAACCGCAGATACCTCCATCTACCATGGAGACTGCCAAACTTTCTCATACATTTCCAATCCAAAAGCGATCGCTTTCCGAACGGAAATGTCCCTACACCAACTATAATGATAACGATAACGATAGTAACACAGTGCAAATAAAGGGCATGGGCTTCTGGAAAGCACAAGCCGACGTCAGTACGCTCATTCGCCAAGTGGCCTAGTTCACAAATCAAAGGGTTGACGCCATTCGACTTGCCAGTTCTGAGACCCTGGTTGGCGATTGCTCTAGCCCAAGCCTTACCTGATACTTGGCCGTTTTCACTCCCGGTATTCTTGGACCTGGTGGGCTTTTATTCCTGTTAGTAAATTCAAGAGCTGCATAGTCGTTAGATTCGCCAGGATCTTCTCCAAGCATTAGCGTTCCATACGAGTCTGCGCCTCGGATCCGGTCTCGGAGATACCGAACAGGCTTCTGAATTGTAGCGTAGGTGTTATAAAGCGGGGATACCTATGGGGTTAATTTACAGTTATGATACGTGGAACGTAGGGGGTAGTGAACTTTAACTCCACAAACGCTGAGGGACTACACAAATCCTTAAAGTACGCATTGCCACGTAACAGGTAGCATAGGTAATCCTTCATGCGCGACCAGGTCATCAATGACTTTGCCTCTTCAAATCAGTCTAAACTAGGCATGGGCACTGTTCCTGTTTTCTGTTTCTGTTTCTGTTTTTTTCCTCCTGTTTTACTGTTTTCTGTTTTCTGTTTCAGGGACCCAAAATAAACAGAACAGCTGTTTTGAAGCCAGCTGTTTTTTTTCTCACCTGTTCTGTTCTGTTTTGGTGTATCCTGTTTTGCCCTGTTCCTGTTTTTTTTTACCTGTTTAAACAGCCAAATCTGTTTTTTGGGGGGCAACCCGCCTTATCTATACAACAAATCTTTTAACTCAAGATTTGGATCATTTCGAAATGCCACATTCCAAAAGAGGCCAATTTGTCAACCTTACCTGTGACCCACGCGAAATGTGGATGCGATGACAGCTATCAAAAATATTGAGCAAGAATCAAGCAATAGTAGGAACAACAGCAAAAATGGGAACTTCAGATACTGTAAATATTTATTCAGCTCAAGCTGACGGCGAATTGCATTTGACTGAGCTAAATGGATACGTAGTCAGCTAAGTCTTAGACTACTGTTGCAGCTTTCCGCCGACCCTTCGTGGCAGCAGCCGTCTTCGGGTCCAATATGAAAAAGTGCGCAAGCGCTCAAACGTAATGTGCAAAAGTAAAACGTATATCATATCAGAGATGGGCGAATCCGATCATGAAAGGATTCGAATCCGAATCCAGGGCTAGGTACGAATGCTAATCCACCATTTCATGCTGAGGATTCGAATCCGAAACTGAATCCGGATTCGAATCCGACCTTACCAAAAATTAAATGATGTTCATAGGTTATAGTTAAAAATCAGAGGGGACAAACAACACTGATATTTCAGGTAATCAGATGATGTGATAGATTACTTAACATATTTGGTGGTAGACACCAAACAAATTTGATTGTCTAAAGCCCACCGCGTAAAAATTGGGAAAACGGAAACTGAAAGGATATAGAATATAAATTTGAGCGGATTCGTAAGATTGAGGGTTTGGAATCCAAGTCCGAAAGCGAATCCAGCCTGAGAAGCAGAAGATTCGAATCCGACCAAAAGGACGAATCCTGGATTCGAATCTGAATACGGATTCGGATTCGCCCAGCTCTGTATCATATATTGTGTACGAACAGCCTAATAACCATTCGCCCTTGACTTTTAATTCATTGGTCAATATGGGCCCAGTTACCAGCGTTTGGATGTGGGGGAGGGGGGGGGGAGTATCAACGAAAGATACATCTAGATCGGTCTTTGGGTGGGTCCAAAGACCCATCTGGACAATGATGTTCACGCATTCCAAATTTCCACCTTATTACAATGCATGATTAGCAAGTTTGCGAATTTGGTCAGGCAATTTACTCTGGGCAATCTGGGCCCAGTTGCACAGAATTCGCAAAACAGTGATAAGCCATTAATTTTTGTGTCATTTCATTAAACATACTGAATTATTGGGATTCTACAAAGGGAATTTTTTATTTTCCACTATCTGCTCTAGTTATGACGTTCAGAATATGTGCGGCGTCCCCACAACGCAAATTCTACTATGACTCGGGAAATTTTAATCTAAATACAAACGCTGCTTTTCGTTGGGCAGTGGTGAGATTGGTGAAGATTGTTTAGTGCCGCAACAAAAGAAAATTCATAAATCTTTCTCGTAAGGGGTGCAACAAAAATACAAGCGCATAGAGGTACCACAGATCACACGGAAATTCCACTATTTGAACAAAATTTATTCGTGAATAGCGGAAGAACGAAGTAACGCATTTTCAGCGGCTCTTCAAGCTGTTTTAAGTGAATAAGTGATGGATAACTAGATTGTCCTATCCCAGCCTTTTTAGGTTAAACTTTAAAGGAAACATTAGTCACTGGGGGAATTGTGACCAATTGCCCTTGCACTGAGAGTTTATTGGGGGTTGAATCCCAAAAGTGACAACTAGACCCCAAGGCCCACAAGTACACCAAGTTTCAAATTAGCATCTGTCATGGTTCACGAGATAAGAATGCCAAAATAAAACGGTGAAAACCGAGAACGGAAAACCGGCTATCACGGCCGCAGGAGTGGAGTGTTCATAAATGAACTTTCCACTAAAACCGAACATGTGACCACCAAGAAGGATTCACATGACGTATTATCTGTTCAGCGAAGTTATATGTGATTTCAATAGACTAGTACTTTCAACTTCAAAAAGGCTAGAAAGGCTGAAACTAGCTTAGCGACATCACAACATCCGAACCGGTTCATGATGTAAACAAACGATAACTGGAATTTCTGACAGTATTTTTGGCACACCCTCAGTTCTATACGGAAAACTTGAGATTTTTTCAACTTGATGATGAAAGTGTAACTCCGTTTCACGGATTTTCGCAGAATAGTAGACTCACATTCAGCCGAGAAATCCGCGCGTTTTGAGCCTTGTATGACCATGCTCAAAAGAAACCACCGAGGAAAAGCTATACGGTATTCTGATTGAACACGCATCCCTCGCGACCCTCCCCTCACAAAAAAAATGACCATCATCACCAACCACTGTCACGAAGTGAAGCTTGCTTAACTTTGAGTTTGTATGATCCATAAACTTTAGTTTATTACCGATCACTATGACAAAAATCAAAGTGTAATTCATGAAACGAACTCGAAGAAAGGCATCTGTGCGGTGCAAGGAAGAACTATTTAAGATACTTCATGGTACAAGGCAAACTATAGGCGAACTCTGCCATAAACATAATACAAAATACGGGAAATAAAAAAAAAACAAGACCAAAGGTTTCGATGGGATCCCAAAAATTCAATATCTGATCCAGACAACTGGGTCTTGTCTTAGCCAGATCCAGTCTTCACCAGACTCCTTGAACATTTTTACAATTAAAATTCAGAAACAGATTAAGGCCAAATAGCTAATCACCTGAGAAAACCAAGTTCAGATTTGGATTCAGCATGTGTGTTTACCCCTACAAGTCATATCTGTTTTGACGAAAACTTCCTGCCACTTCTGCCAATTTCCCGGTTCCGGCCGAACTCCAGAACTACTTGTCCGGCGAAAAAAGAAAGCTCAAAGACGAAATCAGGGTATCTTCTTTCCCCAGTAATGAACATCTAATCAACTTCAAATAGAAATTTAGCTTATAACAAATTTTCCGATTCCAGCCGGATTCCGGTCGAACTATATGTCCGGGTAAAATACGATTGTCACACAGGGACTCAGCATCTCTTCTTACCCCTAAATCGCTTATCTAATCAACTAGAAATAAAACTTTGACTTCCAACAGTTTTCCGGTTTTGGCCGGATTCCGGACGAACTACGTGTCCGGGTAGAAACTTGTTTTCACATAAATGTTCAGCATGTCTTCTTGCCCTAAATCAAACATCTAATCAACTCCAAACAAAACTTTTAATTTTGACAAACTTTCCGGTTTGGGCCGGATTCCGGTCGAAATACTTCTCCGTCGAGAAAATAGTTTTCACCATCGTCTTCAGCATGTTTCCCTACCTCTAAATCGAAATTTAATCAACTTCAAATAAAACTTTTACTTTCAACAAACTTTCCGGTTTGGGCCGGATTCCGGGCGAAATAGTTGTCCATCGAGAAAATAGTTTTCACCATCGTCTTCAGCATGTCTTCCTACCCCTAAACCGAACATCTAATCAATTTCAAATAAAACTTTTACTTTCAACAAACTTTCCGGTTTGGGCAGGATTCCGGGCGAAATACTTGTCCGTCGAGAAAATAATTTACACCATCGCCTTCAGCATGTCTTCTTACCCCATAATCGACTATCACATTAGCTGTTTCAAAATATTTTGTTTGTCCCTTAATTTGAATCCCCTCCCCCACCCCTAAATGTAGAGCTACAAAGCCCATCTACGAACTTGACTGGTCCGACGACCCAACGAACCCTCACACCAAGTTTCATCAAAATATCTCATTCCCTTCGAGAGTTATCGTGCTTACAGACGGACGGACAGACGGACGGACGGACGGACAGACGGACGGACGGACGGACGGACGGACAGACGGACGGACAGACGGACGGACAGACGGACGGACAGACGGACAACTTTTGCGATGTCATAGGTATCCCTCCACTTACGTTTTGGGATCCCAAAAAAAACTGTTTTAAACAGCCGGTTCTGTTTTTTTTCGCCTGTTTAACAGCTGTTTCTGTTTTCGAAGTCATCATTTCTGTTAAAACAGAACAGGACCTGTTTTCAACTTTCCTGTTTTGTTTCTGTTTCTGTTCTTATGTGACCTGTTTCTGCCTGTTCCTGTTTGAATGCAAAAACAGAACAGTGCCCATGCCTAGTCTAAACTGAGGCGAAGGAAATTTTAGAATTTTGATTCCTAGATTTTAGGGATTACCATGCAGCACTCAGGGGCCAATATGCACTTTATGCTGACACTTGTATCCTCCAGTGTTCCCTTTGTTACGATATTAGTACGATATGAGTATTGAGAAAAGAGAGTGAAAGTGCTTTAGAGCTGACTGCACCTATGCCGTGTCGTCTCTTGAAGGATACGAGCGGCAAGTTCTTTACAAGATTGACACGTAAGAACTTACTCGTAGTAGGCCTATATTTACAAAAATTAGCATAAATTCACATTAATGCACATACATTCCGCACGCTTCGTCTAAAGTACGAGACCCTAAACTCTTATTACGAGGACGAATTATTCATTGTCTGTACAACGAAGCCGATAACTGAGCATTACTTCGCATCAAGAGTAGCCCATCTTCTCCAAATACAAATAGGAAAAGGGTAATCTGAGCCGGCTTAGTTGCGGGAAGTCCCCACGTAAAAACGTCACCGGCGAAACGTCCTTATGGCAAAACGTCCCCAAGCGGCGATAGCCTTATTATTGCAATTATATTATTATTATTATTATATACTTAGTTGTTCGCCTTGCTCTTCCGGCGAATGGTCCGAGCTACATCAACTTCGAAGCGTTTAACTGCGCAAATGTAGGTTCAGTTCTACAGTCTTCAGGGTCTCTCAAAGATTAAAAAGCGACCCGGGAAGACCGTTGGTATTGACGAGATACATGGCTAATTTGCATAATCGATGATTGATAAATGGACAAAATGGTCTTAAGTTTATCTGCTTTGGAAGAAAGATGCAAATCTTGAAATCCCCAAAACAAACAATTCACACCTTTTTTTCAGTCGCGGCCGCTTACTCATGAGGGCGTTTCGGTTGGGGATGTTTCGTACTGAGGGCATTTTGCAGACAACCCTCCGAGCCATTCCTCTTTTCGCTTCCGGAATCCCATAATAAACTACATTCTCGAAGGATATCCTCGGCTTCATCCCCAACACTATCTACTCTGAGAAAGAGATTGTTACATGCCATCTGGAATCGCTTCTTGAGACTATTTGTTCCTGAACACGAGATTGCATTTTCCAAAAAGTGTCACTAGATGGCTATCTGAGACCAACTGAAGCCAAAGCAAGGTCCCTACATGGAAGGTCGAAGCTTGAAAGCATGACCGCTACTTTACAAATACATATTTTTTATTCATGACCCAACAAATATACGATGCGATAGTGCAGACTTTCTCTTTTTTCATTCTGCTCCGCTTTTTCCTCAGGCTTGTAAACGACATCTTCAATTGCTATCCTCCGAACACTATCCCCCGGTGGCAACCAGACGGGTCCAGACGAAGGGTACGACCGAGGAACACTATTGACCGCAACTACCAGTCGGATCTCCGCAACCCCAACGCGACCATCCATCCCGAATCGCCAAATTCAACGTTCAGTGGTGTCAGTGGTTAAGTTAGATCAAAGACTTAGTATGACCACCCCAAGCACAAGCTGTACTTACCATGTAATGTTGACCCGACGGCTTTTCGTAAGAGAACACAGCAGCTTTCGGAGTCGGCGTGTCGCCATCTGCTATCCTCATTGTTAGCTCCTGTTCTTCGTAAGGTTTTCCAGCGCTAAATCAACAAACCAATCTTAGCTTATTTGACGTGACCAAAGGCTTCGAAACTTTGTACATACCATTTTCCCATTAGCAATTGGGAAACGATTTTCAGATGAGTACTTTTTAAATACATTTATGTTTTGTTGGGCTTCTGCAAATTTAAGACGTAATCTAATTTCAATTCTGGCGCAGCTGCCGAGTAAACCATCATGCATCCGGCCAAATCTCTCTCCCGTTACGGCAGGTCCTACTCAGGTCGCCTTCAAGACAATAGAAATATTTAAACATTATCAGAGCCATAATAACTATAAACGTCCTATTTAATGCAACTGTGTCCGGCCCACGTCTCTACTAAACCGGGCAGCACTCGATAACAGATCGCCGTAGTACTTCGACGGATGAAAACTCAACTTACTTTTCTAGCCACATGGGGTTGTCTGTTCCCCCTCTGGTGGGTTCATGAATTGGTGCAGGGGCCTTTACAGGTTCTGGTGGTAGGACGGTGGCGGGTAGAGGAGGTTTCGCAAACGTCTTCTGCGGGCGCCGACTGGGCCTATAGAAAATATACTATACTGAATAAAGGGTTTTGTTTAAACAAACATCAACAACAGGCAACTCTTCACTGCCTAAAGGCAAGCCTGTAAGGGACTAAATAACCCTAAAACATTAACACAATAAATTACTTGAAAAAGGTAATAAAGAAACAGAAAAAGAAAAAAGAACAAGACGAGAAGCGAAATGCCAACAAACGATTTTACAAGATTTTGAATTGCTTAAAACGTAAACATGTTTAATTATTATGTTGTGTTTATTTTTTCTTTTGGTCTTTTACTTTCTTTTTAAATTACTCCGTTGTTTCCTAACCAAGACCCGGGTCCTAAATACATATAAAAATTGCGAAGATTTCTCAATTCCAAGTTCAGATCCGACCATATTAAGCGTCGGTTTACATTTTCACTATATCGAGTGTTTCTTACCACCAAACTCAGGCTCGCACGGGAGAGGTAGTACGCCTCCTCTGCTCAATTATGTTTGTTTGAACAATAAGCTGACCACTTCCACTGTCCATGTGGTGGAATGACGGTGCAGGTCCTGGTTTGCCGTTGGCGAAAAAAAAAGAAAAAAGAGATGGAGGCGAGGCTTTTAGACGAAGAAATCCAGAGCGTGTTCCACCCTTCCACAATTAGTAACTATTAGTTACTATTTCCGTTTCAGCCTCACCAAAAGTTACTACGCTGACCGTTCCAACCTTCTCGAAATAGTAACTAATTGTAACTATTTGCTTACCACGCTCGGGAGCGTCGTAACTACGGATCTCTGTAACGTGATTGGTTGGATTCACCCGCGGCATGATATTCTGCTGGAAAATAGAAAAGTCGTTCCAGCCTTCACGGCAAAAAGCCAGAATTCGTGACGTCATGCGTAGTAACTACGGTAAGTAGGATGGAACACGCTCCCAGAGTTGCCAGGTTGCAAAGGATCTGTCACATTCATTCAGGTATTATGCAAACGCTAAAGAGGTGTGGGGGGGGGGGAAATATTTTTCAAGGTGGGTTTAAAAGAGGAGGAAGTAAAGTTGGTGTGGTGTCTCGGGGCATATTGTTTACCGCTTGGGATATATAGAAAGTATATTGGAAGGTCTTTCGAACGTTCTGGTCAGCATTTCTCCTGCCCAATATGTGTAGATGAGAATGAAAGCGTGGTGCATGTTATGTGGGAATGCGAAGAATTAAGAGAACTGAGAAATGAAGCGTATGCGTGAGGGTGTTTGATGAGAAATGGATGTGTTGTATGATTTATAGCCGTCAGTTTGATGATTTGAGGAGGCAAGATTCCTCAGGGTCGCTTTCAACACCGAAAATTATGTTTATAGTAGGTTACTGTATAGATCGTTGTCTTTTGTTCTGTTTATTTTGTTGCCATGGCCTTTTGGCTTTTTTGTGCAATTAAATCTTATCGCTTATCTCCTGACGTAACTAACCTTTCAGGAAAAGAAGACAAACGCGACAAAAAGTTTGGGACCCCAAAGTGGGGTATGTTCTGAAAAATCCAGTCGGTACAGATCTAGCCAGCACAAAGGAAAGGAGACTGACCACACCAAACAATCTCAATGAACAGAATGGAAGTCCCTTGATAGTATAACCCGCGGAAATTTCAAAGTGCTCCAGCTGAATTTTCGGGAAACGTGGAGGACGGTTATGAAAGTAGTACAACATCGTTGCGATTCAACAGATGCCCCGGATCATACCGGTGCACAAATAAAAAAAAGCAAAATGTTCAAAAGAACGAAAAAAGCAAAATGTTCAAAAGAACGATTTGTCTTTATTTGAACCGAAAATACTATTTGGGCTCAGATTCATGCATGGAATATCTACAAACTTTTCCCCACTAACTTCAGATCAGTACTAAACTACAGCCGAGTTACCTCCCCTGTCCACAACGGGAACTTGTTTAGAGACGAGCAAAGGGCTTACCAATAATGTAAGCAGCAGCAGGAGATGATAGTGGAAGTGAACGCCACTGACAGTACCACTAGAACAGCTATCAAAGCGGCCATCCCAGGCTCGATCAGGTCTTCAGACGTCTGAAGAGCAGGCTGGAAAAACAAACGGCTTGTCTTTAGTGGATTTGCTTATCTGGAAACACCTTCACATTCACGAGCGGTGCGGTGCTGTGCTGGTATTCGGAAAGCTAGGATGAAACTGTGGGGCAACTATTCACAATTTAAGAACCCCCCATATTCACATCGCCTCTTTTAGGAATGAGGCTTCAAACAACCGTAGTGTAGTCTTTCAACTTTCAGCATTGTAGTCAGTAGTCACCCCGCCCACACTGGAAACTCACGAGAACAGACAAGCTCCACATTTACGTCTGTTTGGCCTCGAGCGAAATCCACTTTCGTGGACCATTGCGATTAGCAACGATTATTTCTTATGGAAAAGTGGCTCAACGGTAGAGATTCGGATGCTTTGGTCTTCCAAGGGAGCTGGTCTCTCATACCGCTTCGTTTTGGGCAGCGACACGCTACTAATCTAGTCCATAAGGGTTGGGGACCTATTACCTATAACATCAAGTTCGCAACCCAAGAAGTCAGCTGTCATGCCAAGCAATTTCTTGTCAGATTTCGTTGGCTGACTCTCATGATTCTGTCATATTTTTCCTATCGAGACGATTTTCTTTAAATGGCGAAGTCTGATTTCGAAAAACCCCTGGTTTCGCCTGGTTTTCGCTTCCGCTGCCAAGCATGTGCTCCCGATTCTTCTCTTCACATGTTATTCATCCCTATCTACTGTATGGAACTAGTATCTGGGCCTCTAACTACAAATCGGACTCGAATGTCTCCAGATGATCCAGAACGAAGCTATACGAGCGGCAGTAGAGGTATGCTTCTTTGCGCACTAGGTAACTTAGAACAGTGCCATTTTGATCCACTTGCTGTGTGGCAAAAGTCAAAAATTAGTCAGCAGAAGTAGCTAATCAAGGGCTCCTTCGAACACCTGAATGTGTTCTGTGGGTCTTCATTTGACCATTTAGCGGAAAACTGAACTGTTCAAAGTCAACTAACGTTCAAAGAACCATGCCTCTACTGTATTTACCTCATTTCCTATCCCCTTCGAACAATGTAACTCCTACTTCGCTGACATTTTTGTCGGGATGTTCAGCTTCCCGCAGAGCTTGCTACTCGTCTTCTGCGAACGCAACCTTCCGAGAAAGCCGCAGTGGTATCCTGAGCGCAAAAATAAAGGCGGTAAACTTGAAAACTTTCCGCAGAAGCGCTAAAACTAGGGGAAGTGACACTCGCTCTGCTTTCCCGATACTGCACAACTCACAGACACACTGTAAACTTTCCAACAAACCATCTAAAACTTAAGCGGTGAGTTGAAGAAGAAACGTTACTTACGGTTATTGAGATTATCCCAGATTGACTGGCATTGTAGTAAGTCTTCAGTGTGTCGTATTTTTCATCAATAAGATGGAGAACTTCATCAACAGGAACGAACTTCCGTGTCACCGGGTTAATCGCATGGAAGAACAAAATACACCTGAAAGCAAAACAGATAAGAATCCTAAGACTACCAACCTACTGACCAACACAACATATATACCAACACACGATTTTCTAATACTAAGAAAACAGAAATCTGTTAGTTTTCTTTTCTCTTGCGAACATCACAAAAGGCAACAACACCATAACATTGCAAACAACTTGCGGACAACATCAATGTACTTACTTCTTCAGTCAGCATCCAGTCTACGAGCGCCGACAAGTATCTGTCGGACTGTACGCTGTACCATAGGATTGTTTTACTTCATGATCGAATAGCTTCAGGCAAATAGCTCAGTGGATTAGCAATGTTATTGCAGAGTCACCGACTCCAAGCAGCCAACAAAACTTATCGAGACGATGCTCGGTTTTCACGAATAGTAACAAGACCAACGGTTTCGATGGGATCCCAAAAATTTAATATTTGATCCAGACAATCGGGTCTTATAGAGGTCCAGTTCAGTCTTCGCCAGACTCCTTGAGCACTTTACTAATAAAATTTAGAAACAGATTAAGGCAAATGGTAATCATCTGAGAAGACCAGTTCAAATATGGATTCAACATGTGTGTTTATATCCCTACAGCCTGCGTCACATCTACTTTGACGAAAGTTCCTGCCTTACTTCTACCAAATTTTCGGTTTCAGCCGGATTCCAGACGAACTACTTGTCTTGCAAAAAACTGAAGATCAAAAACGGATTCAACGTTACCGTTTTGTCGAACCTCTAATCCACTTCAGATAAAACTTCAACTTTTAACAAATTTTCCGATTTGAGCCGGATTCGTGGCAAACTATGTGTCCAGGTAGAAAATGATTATCATACACGAATTTACCATGTCTTCTTACCCGTAAATCGAACACCTAAATGAAATTCATACAAGAAAAATTTCCGGTTTTGGCCGGATTCCGGGACTTGTCCGGCGAGATAATAGTTTTCATATTCGAATTCAGCATGTTTCCCTGTCCTTAAATCGAACCTCTAAACCACTTCCGATTAAACTTTTGTTTTTGACAAATTTTTCGGTTTTGGCCGGCTTCCGGTCGATCTACTTGTCTGACGAGAAAATCTTTTTCATATTCGTATTCAGCATGTCTCCTTACCCCTAAATCCGACATCTAATCAACTTCAGATAAAACTTTTACTTTTAACAAACTTTCCGGTTTTGGCCGAATTCCGGGTGTATTACTTGTCCGGTGAGAAAGTGGTTTTCATATTCGTGTTCAGCATGTCATCTTACCCCTTAATCGACTATCTCATTAGCTTTTAAAAAATATTTGTTCGCCCCATAATTTGAAACCCCTCCCCCTCCCCTAAATATGCAGCTATCGGGCCCATCTGCGAACTCGACCTTTCCCTTGACTCGAAGAATCCTCACACCAAGTTTCATCAAAATATCTCATTCCCTTCGAGAGTTATCGTGCTGACAGACGGACGGACAGACGGACAACTTTTGCGATGTCATAGGTATCCCTCCACTTACGTTTTGGGATCCCAAAAACTGACGATTATTAGGCTTAGAGCTCCACTTTAAACCTCAACTTAGTGCACCATCAGGAACAATAAAGTTGATCATCTCTTGCAGGGGCGTCGCAGAGGGTGTGTGTGGGGGGGGGGGGGGGGGGGGGGGGGGGGGGGGGGGGGGCTTGGGGTGCAACTTCTTGAGATTCGGTAAAAAATAAAAAATTTGGTCCGGAGACCCAAGATTTGTAATTTTTAGACACGACAACTATATTCGTTATATTTACGGGGATTCGGTAGTTATACAAAATCCCGAATAGGCTATTGGTACAAATCCATTCGATTAATGATCGGGATTCGGTAATGTATTCGCTATAATTACCAGGATTTGGTAGTTATCACAAATTCGGTGAACGAATTTACTGAAATTATTCGGTAACTTTTCGATGCCAAACCATTCGGTATATTTATGGTATATGCTATCGGTACAAATATCCGGTATCATGATTGTGATTCGGTAGTTTTTGTTAGTATCACTGATAGGATTCGCTAGTTACCGCAAATCCCGACTTTTGGCCCAGTTTTGACGAAATTATGTCGAATCTGAATACTACTCGGTAGTTTTTCAATAAAATAACTATTCGGTATTATTATCGGGATCCGATAGTTAAAGTAAATCCCGAATAGTCTATCAGTCCAAACTTATTGGGTATAATATCGGGATTCGGTAATTTTTTCGATAATTGCAAGGATTCTGTAGTTATAAAGCATCCGGAATTTCGGTCCAGTTTCAACGAAATTATACAGATTTATTCGGTATAATTGGGACTCGGTAGTTAGGCTGAATCCCGAATAGGCTACTGGTGCAAAATTGTTCGGAATGATAACTGGGATCCTGTACTTTATTCGGTACAATTGCCAGGATTTGGTAGTTACCACGAACTCCGAACGTCGGTCCGATTTCGACGTCAATCCTAAAATCCGGTAGTGAAGCACCCTCAGTCCTAAAAAGCGATTGACACTCATTCCCCAGGTTGAACTATTTCCTTACCTGGATACAGTCTCGGAATTACAAACATTTTCCAAGCTTAAGAAACTACAACTGACCATAAGTCTTGTGCAGGACGCCAGAAACCATGGGAGGGGGCACAATCTTTGATAGCTTGCTCAAGCAATATTTCCGCCACTGTACACAAAGGTCCTGATCATACAATAGCCAATAATCTAATATTTGATGGTGGAAAATGGATACGTCAGCTGAATTTTATTGGAGCTATATTTGGCCCTTCTTGGCAAGGGTCCTCTTCAGGCTCAAAACCGCTCAAGTTGGAAAAACGAACTTGTGGGAAACACAAAACTAAAGATTCTAGCCTAGCGATAAATATTTAACTTCGTAAATTCTTTCGTGAGTCTTGCTTGGAGTTAGAAACTTGAGCGGTTTTGAGCCTGAAGAGGACCCTTGCCAAGAAGTGCCGAAATATAGCTCCAATAAAATTCAGCTGACGTATCCGTTTTCCACCATCAAACATGATTCGCAGTCAGCTTGGGCTGAAGGAATACAATAATCTAAGCTAGCGAACTAACAACATTATTCGCGGAAAAACTCTGATTGCGTACTTATCGTCGTGCAGCCCGTTTTTCCTGTCCATAAAGTCTTTCAAACCCGACGGAGCCAGTAAATAAGGAGCTGTAACGTTGACAAGTCCGGCAAGTGGAGCGAATCTGTCCAGGTTGACTTCCTCTGCGGTTTTCGTGAGAAGGATTCTCAGTTGATCTTCCGGTTCGCTAATCCACACCTGTAAAGTAACAAAGCTAAGTCAGTGTCAAGAGTTTTCACACCAGCGTTAAAACACCTTAGCTCAATGCAGGACGGAGGGTAAAACACTTCCGGATTTTCATAATAACGATGATGCTAATTGTGCTACTCTGCAACATTTCCTAGATGCAAATAACATTGCATAAATGCAAATATCTTTTGCTCCTCCATTACTCTCCCTTTTCTTCCTGCTTTTGCATATTTATTATTTCTTTCGAATGTGTTGCCTCTATCGCACCTTCCACGAAATACGTGCTTTAGAGCCACCGTGATTTTTCGCCACTGTAGGTAACGCAGCAGGTAAAAAAGGACAAAAACAGATTACAGATAAGCGGTGGGATTAGCTAAAGAATCTCAGAAGGATTTTGCGCCACTCCTTCCTACTACTTAGGCTATAAAGGATTAACTCAAAAGTATTAAAAGACAAACTGCTGATTTGATACTATCGCTATATCGGTGACAGATTTTTGTTCCTTTACAAGTCCAAGAATGGAGATAACAGGAATAGGTACTATGCCTGCCCCAAGGTACTCTGTAGGGCAAGAGCGGTTCTGCGAGCTACGAGGGAATTCGTGCTCACCATGTGGGACATCGGCCTGAGTGTGCAAAAATAGAAGTTATTCAAGCGAAAGCGGTGATTCGGAAACGCGTTCGCGAAGAAGTAACAGCAGCAGTAGTAACCATATTTCGAGAAGAAGTGTCTCATCTTTTCGAGAAGAGTGTCTCGTTTAATACACTTGAACTAGACATCTTGCAAGTTTTAACGATGGTTTGCTAGTCTTCGTGTTTTTACAGCATTGTATTTTCTGTAAATATAAATCAAATGCTTCAGGAAATTTACTGGAAAGGTCCTACAAAAGTCACAAGATTTTACTTATGTTGAATTGCTAGGCCAATTAGATTATTTAATGAGTTATGAGAGTGGCGAAGATCACTATTCTCACTCACAACTAAACAAGGTTCGCGGGCCACTAGGATATGAGTCGATACCCAAAGTGGCAAAAAATACCCAGTGGCGAAGAATCCCGGTGGCGCTAAAGCACTGCTACACCTTCCAGACATCCAGAATCTTGGGTGTCCACCACCCCAGACTTCCGGACGTTTCAGGCCTGGCTTCAAATTTCAGATCCGTGTCGATGAGATACCAATATCTGGAATCCGCGAAGCCTAGCTTGAAGTCTTGACACAGACCGGGAACTCCGATAGAGACCTCCCTCATGTTCAGTACCATTTCTGCTTCATCATTCGACAACATTAACTTGTATGAATCCATGTGTACAGAAGGCCACGAACAAATAATCCAATAGAACCTCCGTCTTTGGTCCATGCAGCGACTATGGATACCACGATAAAACTGAGCGGAGCTAGAGGTACTTGCTGTGAGGTTTGATTTGATACCCGTCTACTTCCCTCTTCGCCGCTGTACTTACCAGATGAAACCGTAGGATGCCCGCAGGGGTGCAGAACCCGGTCTGCAGCGGGCTAGACATGACGTCACAATGATAGACAACCAAAGGACGACTTAGACGGCATCCGTATTCTTCGGCAAGGTTCTACTGCGATATAGCAGTTCTTTTGCATCGGGAGAATATATTCGACTCCGCATGGTCGTGAGACGCAGGTTCTTGTGATTATTCGTTCTTGGTGGAGGTATGCAGTTTCGTACGAGCAGTTTCTGACGATTTAGTTTCTCACAGCAATCAGCTCATGCAATAGTTTAAATAAAATAAAGATTTTAGCTACGCACTGTAATTTTTTTTAATATTCTTCTCAGTTGTTTCTGAAACCCTTTAACGGCCAAGTTACGGGCATCCGAAGTAGGCTACTGGAACAGTTTTGCCTTTCTTTCTCGACCGTCCGTAGTATCCCAACGGAAGAAAAAGAACATAAAAAAAGAAACAACAGAGCAGACGAAATAAAAAATATCTCATTTCTTTCTTCATGTCAAAAGAAGGCTGAAACACTTGTCTCTTAGTAGATATTCAGTTGTTAATCTATCATTCCGGCTTGACAGTTTCAGAAGCAAAAACCAAAGCCAAGTTAGTCAAAGATTTAGAGAAGTGTCCAAAGAGCGAAGTGAAGTTCTCTACGGTTCTTGTGCCAATCCTTAACAGCCATATGTCGCTGTTACGAATCAATTGGCCAAGGAGCCTTAACTCACAAGATTCATCACATTTATCCGTGACAAAGAGAAGCTGGTTGAGATACTCTGACACACCGTTTGAACAAGATCTGAATCTAGGTATTTCTGCGTCAGCCAATTACCATAATCTTGATCTTCGACTCTGTCGACGCCGCACTCGTCGGCATGCCGACGACGACCAACTCGAAACGGTCGTGGTTATACTCATCCATAGGTGCTGCCGTCAGTAGTACACCTTCACTTGTCAGGTTGAACGGTGACGGCACCACGGAACCGGCTGACTCTCGCGATCCGTTCATGAAACGGTCTGAGGACCGGATGAAAAATATTCCATTTGCTGGCTGACTGAGGGATCCATTGATCAGTCGGGTGTACAGGCTTGAAACCGGGAGGAGAACTTTACCAGGCAGTGTTTCTGAGTTCACCGCTAGAATGAGAACAGAACAGAGGAGTTAATTATGTAGGCTAGAGACGCCTGCTACGAAATCCGTTTTTGTCTCCGAGTGCCCTTTTCCATGAAGATGGTAAGTAAGCTGAACGCATTTGCTTCCTCTGCGATGATTCGTCAGATCGCTGTCTTCTCACGTAAGGTCAACGATTTTCAACCCGGCACACCACAAGAGGCGGCACGAGTAGATATAATTCCGATTGCCAGCTGTCAGCATGCAGCTATTTGCCGGCATTGGTCGGCACGTGACGAAAAGAAGTCGTCATCATTTCGTTGTGCCCCCCCCCCCCCCTAAAGGACAACTCGCGCTGCATAGTGTTTCTACCGAGGTTTGATGCGATAGTAACCTACTTTAAAACTTAGCTGTGCAAGCAAGCACATTTTACAATGCTTCGGCTGTATATAGCCTCTTTCCATATCCCTCGCCTTAGTTGACAAACTTGGCAAAATTTGCATAACCGGTCTGCTGACCAATAGGCTTCTCGGAAATAATGATCGGGAGCCGGATGAGTCACGTAAAGAGAACAAATGTGACAAGCGTGATAATTAGTGTATCGCCAATAGCAGAGATAGAATGGATGGAAATACTACTGAAGTAGAATGAATTAGGAGCATAAGAAGCCTACGTTGTGTCCTTTAAGTATGCAAAGGCACACGCTTTTCCAAGTCCAACCCATAATCGAACGAGAAATCACTGTGAATAAATAATAAATAAATAACCGGTGATACAGTGCGCTGCAGAGGGCACAAGCTTCGTGAAGCTGATCTTCGTTCGTAAGTTACAAACCGTCGAGCTTACGTCTAAGCTAACAAAACCTAAGGTTTCGATGGGATCCCAAAAATTAATATTTGATCCAGGCAATAGGGTCTTGTGGATATGCGGTCTTCGCCAGACTCCTTAAACATTTTTACTATTAAAATTTAAAAACAGATTCAGCCCAATGGTAATTATCTGAGAAGACCCAATTCAGATATGGAATCAGCATTTGTGTTTATCCCTATAGCCTACATCATATCTACTTTGACGAAAATGATCAAAACTTTCTTCCTTACTTCTACCAAATTTTCTGGTTTCGGCCGGATTCGGGCGAACTACATGTCTGGCAAATGACAGAAGCTCGACAACGAATTCACCTTATCTCCTCACCCTATACCGAACCTCCAATAAACTTCAGATACAACTTTTACTCTCAACAAATTTTCAGGTTTCAGCCGGGTTCCGAGGCAACTATACGTCCGGTGAGAAAATGATTTTCATACACGGATTCAGCATGTCTTCTTACCCGTAGACTGAACATCTAATCAAATTCAAATAAAGCTTCTACTTTTGACAATATTCCGCTTTTGGCCGGATTCTGGGCGAACTACTTGTCCGGCAACATTTTTGGATTCAACACGTCTCCTTACCCCTAAATCGAACCTCTAATCAACTCCAGATTAAACTTTGATATTTCAGAAATTTTCCGGTTTTAGCCGGATTCCGGTGAACTACTTGTCCGCAAAGAAAGTAATTTTCATGTTCGGATTCAGCATGTCTCTTTTCTCCTAAATTGACTATTTCACTAGCTTTTTAGAAATAAATTAATTTGAAACCCCTCCCCCACCCCTAAATACACACCTATGGGGCCCGTCTACGAACTTGCCCTATATTCTAATTTAAGCAAAAAGATCCTCAAACCAAGTTTGGACAAAAACCTCAATCACTTCGAGAGTTATCGTGCTAAAAGACAGATGGATGGACGGACAGACGGACGGAAAACTTTACGAGGTCATACGTATCCCGTCACTTAAGTTTTGGGATCCTAAGAACCGACTTGATCATTACCTTTCAGTTCTATTTTCAAGGACCGAAATGGCACAAGAAACTTCCGCAGAAACAGTAAAGAAAGAAGAAAGCTTACCTATATGAACATCCGTTCTTTTGAATCTGTATAACGGGTCCCGTAATTTTGATTCGTTGGGCCGTGCTGAACAAACAATACAAAGTGTCGAAATGTAAAAGACAACTGGAAAAGAACAGTATGACAGCTCGTTTTTTTCGTTCACTTCTCCGCACTCAAGCGCATCAACCGGCTTCTATAATTTCATTCATGTGCCACGACAAATTCAATTTGGACATATCCTTATGGCAATTTACAGTTCTTCTTATTATTTATCGAGTACATGAAAGTTGGCATATGGTGTAGGCCCTCCAGACGCGGGTGAATTAATCCTTCGCTGAGAGCTTTGGTCACACTGGCTCATTTCCTGGCTTTTTTGGTTGCAAAAGTAGAAGAAACTAGACCTACGTTCCCTGGGCAACGTGAAGTGTCGCAGCAAGCTTTGTTCGGCTTCGCCGACTAAAGTGCTGCGAGAGCAACACTTTGGCTTTGTTTCTTCGCTAACGGTTAAATGCTGCATTTGTCAACACATCGAAGTTTTCAAAATGGTATGTTCCAATCCATGAAGAATATTTTTCTGAACTGATGGCACAATTTGTAATCACATGGTTATCCCTCAGCGCTGAAAAAAAAACAAAAAAAAAACAGAATATCGGAAGTAGGGACTAAAGTTAGCAAAAGTTACAAGCCCCTCATCGCCGAAAATGATTATGGTCAACAGTCGATTTTTGCTTACAAGTAAAACAAGAGCTACGAGCTCGTATGGCACTTGTTACGAGTAGGTACGTAGGTGAGGCACGAGGTCTTTCCAAATATCAAGTTTCATTAAGATCCGATCACCCCAAAGTTATAAATACCTCAAGATTCCGGATTCCCCTCCCTCCACTCCCCCACAGTGCCCGAATCGGCTTGGTTATGTCAATGATGTAGCCTATGTTCCAATAATGCATAAAACGGATACGTCAGCTACGATGCTTCGGTAGCGTAACTGAAGTGTCCGTTTTATGCATTGTTTGAATATATGTTTCAAAGACAGCTTGGGCTCAAGGAATACTTAAAGTTAAAGTTTTATGTGAAGTTGATTAGAGGTTTGATAGAGGGGTAAGGAGATATGCTGAATTCGTTTGGGAGCTTCAGATTTTTGCCGAACAAGTAGTTTGACCGGAATCTGGTCGAAACCGGAAATTTTGCAGAAATAAAGAATGAAGTTTTGATCAATTTCGTCAAAGTAGATATGACATAGCCTATATGGTATAGCCTAGGAGTAAAAACACATGCTGAACCATATCTGAACTTGGTATTTCTGAGATAATTAGCCATTGGCCTTACTCCGTTTTAAAAATTCTAATAATAAAAATGTTCAACGAGTCTGGCGAAGACTGGATATATCTACAAGACCCAACTGTCTGGATCAAATATTAAACTTTTGAGATCCCATCCAAACCTTTGGTCTTGTTTTCCGGATGCACCAATCTTTTCCAACAAAATTTTATCGACAATAGAATTTGTGTTTCCGCGTTTGGACGGATTCCACTCAAACTTTTGGGTGGTTCCCAAAATCACCACGATCTTTTTGCCCACTCTCACAATGTCCACGCTCAGAATGCCCACGATCAAAATGCCCACGATTAAAATGTCCACGACTCGAAATGCCCACGACTCAAAATGCCCACGACCACGAAATGCCGGCGGCCTAAAATGGACAGTTCAAAGTGGTCATAGGGGAGGCTAATATCGTATCGGAGGCCAAAATCATCCTGGAACAGCAGACTACGAGATTATAAGGGATAGGATTAACCACGGTAAAGGCTTCAAAAGGAATTATTTTTTTGTTTCTTGATTGTTCAGAATTGTTTGCGTTAAGTATAAAATTGTGCCAACCCAGAAGACAAAACCAGGAAATCCAAATCCACCAGCTAACTAACTAAAAGCATCACGAAGGTAAGAATCATTCCTTCATTAACAAGAGCTGGAAGCTCATACGGCACTTGCAAGGCTGGGTCGTAGGACGAAAGTAGGAATTCGTCAATTCGTGTGTTGGTTTAATTGCGATCAGTTGTAAGCAAAACTCTTGATATAAGAATGATCATGGGTCCTTAGAAACTATTTTATTTGTGCATTTGGCCGTGATGATGCGCACTTTAACGGCGCTAGATATTCATCTGTAATGAACACTCTTGAAGCACAAATGATATTGGAATCATGAAAACGTATATTTTGTTCAATTATTATTTGTACAGAAATTCACTTGTAAGCAAAACCCTTGAGGCAAAAATGATCATGGGCCCTTGAGGATCATGAATATATATCGTTTGAAAGAACCGAAGAATGTTCCGGAAAGACCAGCAAATTCAAGCACTTAAAGAGAACTTCCAAGGGGTCTCAGTATCAGTCAGAGATACTGACTGAGAAAGCAGAGCGCTTTTGCGGCATCTAACTACGATGCAATATGCTACAAATGTTTCTTGGAAATAACAATAAACCAGTGTTATATTTATAATTGAGATTATACAAGTTCATCAAACGAGTATCGTCATTCTGATACACAGTCTACTCCTCCCATCACTCAATCACGCGTAATTACGGACTGAAAAACTCAAATTTATCCAATCGTGGGCATTTTGAGTCGTGGGCATTTTGAGTTGTTGGCATTATGATCGTGGGCATTTTGAGTGTTAGCCAAACTTTTTGACCCGGGAGAAACTTAAGTTCATATAGGGATTCAGTATGTGTGTTACCCCTATAGGCTATATCATCCGTGGACACAAGGCTTAAACGGAAACGGTTAGGCTTTTGAATATTTGTGTATGTTTACATTTGGCTTCAGAGAATTCGTAATAAAACTCAACAATAAATAGTCATGCAGAGAAATCGGCTCAAACAGTCCTTACGGTTTCTTGACGCACAAACAAACCGGAAATTCTTCATTTCAATCCTTTTAAACGTATTAACAGGAACGAGACTAAACAAAAGCATGGTACCAACGGTTTTAAACATTTGAAATTTCTGAAGCCCACCTAGCTAGACTAAACTGTCCCTATGAAAGGATATCAAATATAAGTATCCGGGTATGATACAAATAACTCACAAAAAGAGGTTCGGTCTGTAAGTAGCCTTTCTAGCTTGTTCGCATGATGATTACAACAATAACCACTATCTTCCATGAAGAAGAAGGGATTCCAATATTTAGTTGACAGAAAAATATCATCAATAGTCCCAGGAAAGATTCATAGAAATGGTTAGTCAGTTCGGGTCCTTCGAAGAAAATCAGTCAGGAAACCAGCAATATTAAAGCAGTCTAATGCCATATAGAACACTAATTCACAGATCTTTAATTTTTGGAATTACTGACAGGGCTAACAAGCATAGCATAATCATAACAAGACCAAACCAGCAATGAGCTGGTCTCAAAGCTCGGTGTCCCAGAGAAGCGTCAGTTCTTGAGAGAGTGTCGGGGCTATGTCTACAACACTCTCCCACACAAAATTTTCACCAGAGCTTACCCAAAAACATATTGCAAAGACGATAACTTCTTATTCCTTTCGATTCAGTTCTTTTTCTTTTAAAACACTTCCAAGAAAGTAACATCCTTTTTAAAGATCAAACAAAAACATATCTAGTTTGTCTCTAACTGCAGTCGAAGATGCTCAGGGTATTCAGACAGGTACCGGAGGCGTCACCTACCGAAACGAATACCCTAGAGGCGTGTGCGGGATGGTAGCTGCGTGACATATATCTGATTGCAGAAATCAAATGGCTGCCGGGCTCATTAGCTACCGATTATTCACAGCCTACAAAATCAATTTCACTTGATATTTAGTATGTTCAACAAGGCTGCGCTGTAAGTTATGTAAGCACGACTATATTTGGCCAGTAGCCTACATGGGAAAACTGCATACATCTGGGACTCCGACAGACACGCTTATATAGTAAAGAGAAGCAAAGGACGACACGAACGCCTAAATTTGTCTAAGATGAAAGTCCCTGGTTTAATTAAACAGCTGCTTAAAGTATTGCTGAAAAGGCAGCCCATTTTTACATCAGATATTTAAATACAATGAAATATTTTGACCCGTCTAAAAGTTCGAACACACGATGATGATTTCCCTGCCAGATTTTCTTCACTTTCATCGTAAAGTTGAAAAATCTCAACTTTTCGATGTAGAAGTGATGATGGTGCCAAAAAGCCGGGCACGAATTCCAGTCCGTAAGCGCCCGATCCTGATCGTGTGTTCGCACTATAAGGGATTTTGTATTTATTCACCAAGGCTCTATTAATAACGTTCAGAATGGGCGCTGCTTGCACAAGAACCCAAAATTCATCCAGACGCGGAGAATTTGAATTGATCAGTTGATTATGTGTTACTAGCAGACAAACCGGGTAACTCATTTTTGTCTGGTTTTCAGGCTTATTTAAGTGAATAAGTGACGTGTAACTAGATTGTCCGGTCTCAGCTCTATTCGGTTAAAATTTAAGGTAATTATTGTGTAAACGGATAGATGAGTCAAAATATTCTTAAAGTGTAGTTCTTGTGTTTAGTGGGAGCAGAGGCGTTACTAGCCAAAATGTTTTTTTTTTTTTTTTGGGGGGGGGGGGGGTGGCAAGGTATTTACCGGCTGGCTTGTCATTTTTTACAGAAAAAAAACGAGTATATATTATTGGGATCCCAAAACGTAAGTGGAGGGATATATGACATCGCAAAAGTTGTCCGTCCGTCCGTCTGTAAGCACGATAACTCTCGAAGGGAATGAGATATTTTGATGAAACTTGGTATGAGCATTGTTTGGGTCAAGGGTAAGGTCGAGCTCGTAGATGGGCTCTGTAGCCCTATATTTGGGGGTGTGGGAGGGGGTTCAATTTAAGGAACAACAAAATATTTTTAAACAGCTAATGTGATAGTCGATTATGGAGTAAGAAGACATGTTGAGCACGATGGTGACAATCATTTTCTCGCCGGACAAGTATTTCGTCCGGAATCCGGCAAAAACCGGAATGTTTGTTAAAAGTAAAAGTTTCATTTGAAGTTGATTAAATGTTTGATTTAGGGGTAAGAAGACATGCTGAGCACGATGGTGAAAACCATTTTCTCGCTGGACGAGTAGTTCGTCCGGGATCCGGCAAAAACCGGAAAGTTGGTTAAAAGTAAAAGTTTCATTTGAAGTTGATTAAATGTTTGATTTAGGGGTAAGAAGACATGCTGAGCATGATGGTGAAAATCATTTTGTCGCCAGACAAGCAGTTCGTCCGGAATCCGGCCAAAACCGGAAAGTTGATTAAAAGTAACAGTTTCATTTGAAGTTGATTAAATGTTTGATTTATGGGTAAGAAGACATGCTGAACTCGATGGTGAAAACCATTTTCTCGCCGGACAACTAGTTCGCCTGTAATCCACAAAACCGGAAAATATGTTAAAAGTAAAAGCTTTATCTGAAGTTGATTAGATGATATATTTAGGGGTAAGAAGAGACACTGAGTCTGTATATAATTATTATTTTTTACCCGGACATATAATTAGTCCGGAATCCGGTTGTACCCGCTTTTTTTTTAAGTCGAAATTTTATTTAAAGTTGATTATATTTCTTTATAGGGATAAGGAGATACGCCGGCTTCATTTCTGAATTTTTCTTTTTTTGCTGGACTAGTTCGCTCGGAATTCGGGCGAAACCGCAGTAGTAAAGCAGGAAGTTTCGGTCAATATCGTCAAAATAGATATGGCTTATTTATTCAAACAATGTTTACAACGGATACGTCAGCTATGATTCTTTATCAGCGATATTTATATACATATATTTATAATCTGATTATTACAGGTTTGTTTCCTTCCCCGAAGTTGAACCAGAGGATTGACACTATGGACAGCCTGACGAGGACCCTTGCCAAGAAGGGCCGAAATATCGCTGATGAAGAATCATAGCTGACGTATCCGTTGTAAACATTGTTTGAATAAATGTTTCAAAGTCAGCTTGGGCTCAAAGAATATTTAGATATGGCTTATAGAGGTATTATAGGTAGATAGAATATCTGAACTCGGTTTTCTCTGATGATTAGCCTGGCGAAGACAAGACCGAATTGTCTGGATCAAATCTTAGACTTTTGGGATCCCATCGACAACTTTGGTCTTGTTTCTTATGGACGTAGTAATTATTAAATGGAATGGAACATCTGAACTTGCTGAACAGATCCAGAAGCGAGAGTTTCCAAGATCTCCTCACCTTGTTCCGAGCCAGAAATCTCGACTGGATTCCTGTATTCGAAGAGAAACAATCGATCCAAACAAAGAAGAACAAGCTGAAGCCGGGGAAGGCCTTTGACTCCTAATGGAGTCAAACTGGAAGAACTCTAGCATTTGCAATGTCTCCAGATCCCTCCTCCCCCCAATCCAGGCTTCAAACCGGGACTCGGTACATCTAGTGGCGTGAACCGGAAGCACCTTAATGAGCAGACACTCAGAAAAAAAACAAAAAACATTTAGCTGATATATGGGTAAAAAGTAAAAATTTACGGCTAGATATTTGGCAGTATTTATTTATTTCAACAATTTGTGGAGGTTTTTGTGTCAGTCCAGAATGTGTTTTCATGAGGAACAAGACCCAAGGTTTCGATGGGATCCCAAAAATTTAATATTTGATCCAGTCAATTTGGTCTTATAGATATCCGGTCTTCGACAGACTCCTTGAACATTTTTACTATTAAGGTTTATAAACAGAAGAAGGTCAATGGCTAATCATCTGAGAAAACCAAGTTCAGATATGGATTCACCATGTGTGTATTTACCCCTAGGCTATACTTCATTCCTACTTTGACGAAACTGATTAAATCTTCCTGCCTTACTTCTACCAAATTTCCGGTTTCGACCGGATTCCGGGCGAACTACTTGTCCGGCAAAAACTAAAGCTCAAAAACGAATTCAGCGACAAACTTTTGACCATCACTTCAATCCTCTGACCCAGCCTAGCAAGTTTGGCACACATTAACTACTTGTCCGGCAAAAACTAAAGCTCAAAAACGAATTCAGCAACAAACTTTTGACCATCTCTTCGATCCTCTGACCCAGCCTAGCAAGTTTGGCACATATTAACGGAAAAGGGAAAAAAAAAACTTTTTACCATCACTTCCATCTAAGCCAGCCTTGGAAGTGACATATGAGCTTCCAGCTCTTGTTTATAAGGTTATGATAATGAAAACAAAAATTCTGCAGAAACTTATCCAACTGTCTAAAGCCAAAATGCTAACTAAGGGGAAACTGCTTCCCACTTCCTGTTTCTGCCTCCACTCCCTGAATTTCTGTCTATCGTTTTTCGGAGTTTATCTGAATCGATTCCACCAGCTAGGTTGTTTGTTTATGTATAGTACGAAGCAACCCTGGATCCAGCATGAATCTTCCCAAATTTCAGGCAATTAATGTGAAAAAAGATATAAAGGAATACACAAGCGGCATGGCCTGACACAAACACTGGCACCGTAACGGCAAGCAACCGAACCAACGATTGACAGTGCACCTCCATGTGTATGTCCTTAAAAAGAGTGGTGATCAAGGCCTGCAACTATTTAACGCAGCCGCATGCTGAACTTCCTGGACTGGAGAGGTCTATGAAACTCGGATTGTTACATTTACATCATCCAAAGTATTGCATCATATCCGGTCAAGTTCAGTAAACAATATAACTAGCAAATTGTCAAATATGATTTGCGGTCAGCTTGGGCTGAAGGATATCTAATATAACTAGGGCTTGTGCTTTTTCTTCCCACCCTTCCCTCCACTCTAAGCATGCCATGAACATCAACTTCATATATTTAACTTACATCTGACATGTGAGTGAGTTAATGAAAGATTTACACACTGCCCTTGGGCATAAGTACACTAAAAGAGTAAAAACATGAAAAATACCAGCAAAAAAAAAAATAGACACTCTTTCAAAGAAGTTTAAACACAAATGAGGACTAAGGTAATGCAGCCAGAGCTGGTGGACTCGTCTCGAGACGCCCCTTTTTAAGGACTCGGACTTGTCTCGGACTCGAATTTGCTGGAATCACAGCAGCTCTGAATGCAGAAGAGCTAATTGGGTAGTGACTGGGTGGTAAACAAGTAACTACCAATCAGGGGTTGGTGATTTCAAGGATAAAGTGTTTGCATAAAAAATATTTTGCCTATGGCTGAACCTTAATTTACTATTTTCATTTGACTGTTAAAAAGAGTAAAACAAAATCAAGGCGGTATACAAATCTAGAACAGTGTTCAACGACAACAGTCCTTTTACCTGATTCAACCTGCTTCTACTGAACTTTTATGTTTATAATTCTAAATATAACTAACTAAATATAACCTACTCACTATTCTCTAGAAGAATCTCTACTTTGCTTGCACCTCTGGTTCCACTTCATCTCATAATATCCTTCCTCCATCAGCATAATGTTCTTTCTCTCTTCAATCAATAGTTGCATTTTTGCAGATACCATGGCCTAGGCTCATTTTCGCAGTTATCATGGTTATCATGGATCAGATACCATGGCCAAAAGGTATTTTTGCAGTTATTGTGGTATGGGGCCAGTTATTGTGGTATCTGATATTCAGATATCACTGTCTGACCGTGGTAACTGATAATGGTATCTGAAAAAGTCATCTCACTTTCATCAATTTTTGTCAAATTGGTGGGAAAGAAGTTTGGCACTTGGTGATGTGACTGAATACAGACTGAATATCAGTTTTTCTTTTGGGATGACTTCAAAAAGCGCAATTCCAGCAATTGTCATTTTTGCAGAGCAACCGTATATCAGATACCACGGTTACTGCAAAAACGATAATTGCAGATCCAGTTGCCATGGTAACAGATACCATGGTATCTTTTATTCAAACAATGTTTACAACAAAGTCAGCTTGGGCTCAAAGAATATTTACCATGGTATCTGCAAAAAATGCAACTAATAAATGATTCGTGTTTAGTTTCAACTCAGGAACCACTTTGGTCTGTGACTCTATTCAATGGAAAGAAGGGTCATAACATAACTCACATTAGGTGTCTTCTTCTTCAAACTTCAAATTGGCTTTGGGTCTGGCTTGGAGCCAATCCCTTTCCACCTTTCTGCTCTTCTTCTCGTCTTATCACTGTTGAACGCCGTGCGATAGAACGATTTTCATCATCTGTTTGTATATCGTAACTTGTTTTCGTATCGGGAGTGGGGGGGGGGGGGCTTCAGCGATTTGTTCCAAGATGCAAGGTAGTTTTAACTTTCTGCAGATTGCTGAAAGTCTGTGATTTTCCACGGCTGTTTCTTCTTTTTGGTGGAATCGCCTGCAGTTGGAGGTGTGGGTTGTTGTTGTTGTTGTTTGAAAGTTGACTTTACGTGGGCTTCAGCCCATACATGCCAGTCTAGTACACTAGCCCCTTTTCAGGCACGGTGCTCAAACGTCTAGCACCATGCCTGGGTGCTAGACGTTCAAGCACTGTACCTTGGATTTCATGTATGGTGCATGGATACAGTGCATACATCAAAACCACAGTTTCTGTCATGACAACTGAGCACCAGCTCGGACAGGGCTGAAATTACTACCATGAATTAGAGAAATCAAAGACGATCCTTTATATATTTTTCACAACAAAAACAAAAGGGCTCGGCTGATGACAGATGTGAAAAACCTCATTTCCTTTTCTACATAGTCAAGGGTTTTGCATGCAAAGTGTCCTGTGCCTCAACTTTTTCTACCTAACAGCCAACCAGAATATTGGCTCTTGGGGAATAGATAGGGAAAATACATGGAAAATAGATAGGGTGCTGTTAGGTTTTTCATCTCCATCATCATTAGAGCCCTTTTGTTTTTGTTGTGAAAAATATGTAAAGGATTGTCTTTGATTTCTCTAATTCATAGTAGTAATTTCAGCCCTGTCCGAGCCGGTGCTCAGTTTTGATGACAGAAACTGTGTTTTTGATGTATGCACTGTATACTGAAATCCATGCACCATACATGAAATCCAAGGTACAGTGCTTGAACGTCTAGCACCCAGGCATGGTGCTAAATGTTTCAGCACCGTGCCTGAAATGGGGCTAGTGTACTAGACTGATACACTCTCGTGCCACTGAGTTTATGTCACCATTGTCGTACCTGGAGCCTATACTATTTCCGTCAGAATTTAACCTGTCTATTCCACTTCCCAGCTTTAGTTGTCTTTTTCTCACCACAGAAATCTCCAAAAAAGGTAAACAATATCTGAAAAGAAAGCCATCTTCTTCTTCTTCATCCTAGGTTTTCATCCTAGATAATAGCGTGCAAGCTGCGTTGCCAGTACATGATTTTCTGTGATTACCCAAACATTTTCTGGGGCTTTGTTACTGTTACGGCTGGTCATCCGAATTTTATTTCCGTCACGTAATCATTGTTTAACCTAGGTACTTGGAAAAATATGAAAGCAAATTGTATGATTGTTAGAAACAGACATGAATTCAATATAACAAAAACATGTAGTGTTTTAAACAGAGACAATGTTTGTCTTTTTGGCTTACAGAAACTGACGTTGACTCTCTTGTACTGTAACAACGCGGGATGCTGTGATCTATTTCCGTCACAACAGTGCCTATATATCTGAATTTATAAAGATTTATCAGTGAATATGATTTTAAACACACATCTTCCAACAGGTTTAACTGTTTTAGACAGGTTGTGGTGCATCTAAGGCACATCTAAGCTAAAAAACTAATTCCGTTCGGTGCTGACTGAAATAGAAACCGACGGAAATAGTATAGGCTCCAGTAAGACCAATGACTGTTTTCTGAAGCTCTTCAATTTTGTGGGATTGGTTCATCCCTGGGATGGTCTGGCTACACATAGATCCTGATGCCACTATAGGGAGTGTTGGGGCAGTACCTGTAAGCTGCCTGTAAGGGCAGTGTAAGGGCATCTCTGTATGTGGATCCCTTTGTCATGGACTTCCTGAGGGAGTTGGCATTGGTGATGTAAATCTTGCAAGTTTTACTATTTGCTGAGTGAGCTTCCTTGCAGTTGGCGCAGACTGTATTTTGGTCCATTCCTGGTTTATCCTTTTTGGAGCACAGGGTATAGTTGTTTGCCTGAGCACAACAGACATCTTTCAGATCCTTGACCTGCTGTCTTCCGGGGAAATCATGTCCCACATTTTATTGTGTAGATTTAGATCTCCAGCTATGAACTTTCTATCATTACATTTAATCCCCACTGGAAGTGTCACACCGTTTTACTTTCAAATTCGGACGAACATGAAACATAATACCTCTGTTTGATAAAACAAAATCCCTGAGCACAGACAAAAGAATAGAACCTGTACAAAACAAAATAAATTAATTAGGAAAAAGACTAAGAAAGTAAAAAATCTGTAGAGAAAGTATCTACTCGCATGTTGCTTTTTATTTTTGACAATTCCATAAAACCAAACCCAGCGAACTTGTAATTTTTGGTTTTTGTACGCATTGCCATCTAGTTTTATCGACTCACTTGGAATCGATACCTCCAAGTTGTGCGACAGCTGACGCTTCAATCGTATTGTTTTATTTTTTTGCTTTACCAGCAAAGACTGAAGAGGAGAGAACATCTGGAAATGTGACTGGAAGTTGGTACTGGTGGGTGGATCTTGAGCCGAGCCGAAATGAGTTCTACGTTCTTTGTACCAAGCTGAGTTAGAAACAGTTAAGTTCAGTTCTTGGCACTGACTGGGTGAATAGGCCTAGCCAACAGGAAAAGAGAACTGGTGCTGTGGTAAGGAAAATGGTCTCTTATCTGGATTTAACTTTGCTGAGTTTGTTTGCTATGCTAGCCTACCCTTAGCTTCCAGGCTTATTCTAACCATTATTAATCAAGTGACAAGCAAGTTATGTCAGTACTTGTTTCTGCCTGGTTTCTGCTTCATCTTGTCTGAAGTTCTTTTTGGACAGTTGTTCTACAGTTCTGTTGGACTGAAAGGTTAATAGCCCTAGGGGTCCAGTCAGGGCCTAGTCTAGCTTTCTACTTATTATAGTAAAGGGGAGCCTAGCCTACACTGAGGAGACAGGATAGCCACATAGTACGCATGCTTCTTTGGTTAGCTTAGTTAGTTAGGCTGAATTAGCTTTGGGCCTTTGGATTGGATTTTGCCATGTTCGATCACCCAGTTGCTGTGTAAGAGTCAACTATTAGCCCAGTCGGTCATAAAGGTATAGGGACAGGGTTGCTTTGTTCATTGTTTGGTCACCTGCACGAGCCAGCAAGTGCCAGGCAAGTGCACCCTCGGAAGTTAAACATCTGTATTGACTGTATCAAGTGACCGAGTGATCCCAAATAATATAGCTGAATCATAGTAAATAGTTTATGCCAGTCTACACCTATCTAGCACCTATCCTTGAATCAGTCTAGTACACTAACTCTTTTTGATAACCATGCTCAGATGCTGGGGCATGCTAGCAGGGGTGATTATGGTTGGTAGGCTACTGATATTTATGTGTACCCCTTCAGTCTACCACAAACCCCTGATTTTGAGAAAGCCTATGCCAAATGCTGTTGCCCAGAGGTATACCAGTATACAGTATTTTGGTAATTAAACAAATCAGAGTTTCATTTGGATGTGGAAATTGGTGTGTAGTGGTACCCCTCTGGAGAATAAGGGGTAGGCTATACACATAAATGAGTACCGTGCTCACCCCTGCCAGCATTCCCCAGTGTTTGAGCATGCGTGTATATTTAGTAATGTCTAGTAGTGTCTATCAAGTATTGAGGATTTATGGATGACCTCATATCCCAGATCTGAAAAAAAAATAAATCAGAAATCCATTTCTTGTCTTTTCTATTTGATTAGTAGTTACCTGTCTGATATCTCTATGTCCCTGTAAAAATGTCTTACAACAGGACGTAATTATTTTAATAAGTCAGTACTGTAAGCATCCTGTAACATCTCAGTGAATGCTATTGAGCTGATGGCACAAGATATGCATGAGACAAAGTAGCTACAATTTTTGGTGTGTGCGTTATTGTAACAAATTTTATTTTCAGGGCTCAAGAGAGAAAATTATTTCTGTTAAAATGGATGAGCAGGAGTTTTGTCTCCGTTGGAGCAACCATGAAAAAAACATGTCGATTGTCATGGAAACAATGTACAGGAACCAGATCCTAGTTGATGTAACATTAACATGCACTGAAGGACAACCCCTGAAAGCGCACAGGACTGTCCTCTCAGCTTGCAGTCCATACTTTGAAACAGTGTTCAAAGACCTAAGCCACTCCCATCCTATTATCTTTATGAAGGATGTCAAACAAGAAGATCTGAAAGCCGTCTTAAACTTCATGTATAAGGGAGAAGTGAATGTGAAGCAAAACAGGCTGAACTCATTTATTAAACTGGCTGAAGCTTTATCAGTGAGGGGTCTGTCTAAAACCGAGAAGCAAGCAGAGGCCTCAGCACCTATGCCCCCTTGTCCACCATTAAAAGAAATTCAGCCAATTGGAAAGCTCTCACCGCCAGTTTTCTCACACCCGCCAGTACCTCAGGTGCCTGTGTATTTCCCACCCCCTCAGGTCATGCCAGAGAAAGCATTGCATGACAGATATGTTAGTAATAGCATATTAGAGGAGTCCCTCAGGAAGAGAAAGCGACTTGAGAATGATTCGGTCACTATCTCGTCTAGCAGCACAAACAACAATGAAGGGGTAAGTCCAGGGAGTACTGGGTGGGAGCAGGAAAGTTGGTATTTTAGTTCGAGTATTTAACGTTATTATGGTATGTAGGCTGTGTCTGCTTACAAATACTATGATAATGATAACGTATCTCTGGCTCCTGTTTTTAACACTGTTGTCATTGAAAGAGGGCTTAATTATTGTGCAAAGATTTGTAGCTGACTGTTTCTTAAAGGACCCGTCGTACCTGTAATTCCTATCTAACCTGCTTCCATAATCACTCCATCCGTTCTTAAATCCAGAGACCCGAATTTCGTATCGTACTTTTTAACCCTCCTCAACGCCACCTCACTGATTTTCACACCTCCTGTGTTTCGCCGTTTTCGATGCGCGTCATGATGCCGTCAATTCTTTGCCAGAAGCTCTCTCGTCAGCAGAGGCGTCACTAGCCAAAATAGTTGGGGGGGGGGGACGAGGCATATACCGACTGGCTGGTAATTTTTACCGACTGTTTCTGCAGAAAAAACGACTGTTTTCAACAACAAAAAATTACAGTTTTGAAAAAAATCGACTGATCTTCAGAAAAACCGACTGTTTTGACGAAAAATCGACCAATTTTCAGAAAAACCGACTGTTTTCATGACAAAAAATCAACTGTTTTTACGAAAAATCGCGACGCTTCGCTCCGACTCGGTTATTTTTTACCGACTGGCCGACAGCATTGAGGGGGGGGGGCGTCCCCCCCTCCCCCCCCCCCCAGTCGTGACGCCCCTGCTCGTCATAAAGAACTCTATCTAAATTTGTCCGTGTTTTTGCTAGAAGTCAACGGGCCTTTTTGGTAAACGAACAGCCTGATTTTAAAGTATTCAACTATTTGGAATATTGGAACATAAGCAGTAAATATTGCGAGGATCCTTTCAGCCTTCCTGAATAGGCTCTGTATTCGGACGCAGCGTCGGAAATCGTGTTTAAACGCCTTTAGTCAATAGACCATCTCCGCAGCGTCATCGTAAGTGCGTCCAAACCTTCTACAGGAAAGCATATGTTGCTTGAGACGACAGTGTTACCTTCTAGTAACTTCAATTAGCTGAAGTGTTTTTTTTTTTTTTTTTTTTTTTTTGACAGCCTGAGCCTGAAGAGGACCTTTGTCAAGAAGGGCCAAAATATAGCTCTAATAAAATTCAGCTGACGTACCCGTTTTCCTTTGTCAAATATGATTCGCAGTCAGCTTGGGCTGAATGAATATTTATTTAGTTATATTTTTCTTTCAACAGTCCCCTTGCTCTGCTCCTGAAGAGACTTCTCCAAATAGTTCACTGAAGGAAAAATCCTTATCTGCCATCGCCGCACAGCTCCACCAAAAACAGATGATGATGAGCGAACTCAATCTTCCCAAATGTCCGCCGTTCTTACTTCCCCCCAAGCACGAAGTGAACCCCAGAAGTGACGTGAAAACAGAATATGATGATCTGTCCCACCCTGAAAACTCAGACGAGCTTTCGGATGAAGAAAGTTTTGGGCCGGTAAGTTAATGGTCTCTTCTCCCTAGCTCTGTGATTCTCTCCGACTGATAAGTATTGCATGTGTAGATCCTAATAGCAGGTCCTAGGCAGACCTAGGGCTTAAAAGAAAAGAAAAAAGAACAAATCACGTATAGCCTAATCATCTTCTGTCCGGACTGTCTGTTTTCATTATTTCCGGCCGGAAGGAATGACACGATCTCACCTTTCCGTAGGCTATGTTGTTCCTCCGAGAACCTGGCAGAAATTTGAGTCCGTGACCGCCATATCCTTGTCGTTTCTCCGAACGAGTAGCCTACACCTATTTTTTCTTAAATTTCATTTCAACATGTTCTAGAAGAAGAGCAACAAGAAAAGACTAATACCATTGTATCCTTACGTAAAGATAGTTTAAAAATAATAAGTCGCTCATGAATACATAAATATATAAGCTTTTCGGAAAAAAAGTACAATATGTTCAGATTGTGCCCGCATGCATAGAAATTCTCCGATTTTGCCGATTGGTTGTTGCTTGAGCAGGGCTTTAGTACCGTGCTTGTGCCACGTCCTACGAAGCTGCTCACGTTTTTACTTTATAAAATTCTTACGATCCTTCCACCCACCCCTACTCTTCCGGGATGGCGGAACTCGCGCAGTACTAAACCAGGCTTATAGTGCGAACACACGGTCAGGATATCCCGGCCGGATTTCCTGCACTTTCCTCATCAAGTTGAAAAATCTCAACTTTTCCACATGGAAGTGCTATGGTGCCAAAAATCCGGGCAGGAATTCCAGATCGGTAGCTCCCGACTCTGATCGTGTGTCCAAGGCATTAGCCCCATTTAAGGCTACGAGAAGGGAAATATGCGTCTTTAGCCACAGCCTGAAGAAAATCATTCCCATGACGGGCCGAAGCAATTGCCGAATATAAATTTTAGTTGACTGAAATTTTGTAACTGATTGAAGCACCACCAAAAAATGATTCGTGGCCAACTTGTGCTAAATACTTATTCGCATAAGGAAAAGTTTGAGCTAAAGTCGGGCTAGGGTGGCCGACTGCCCAGTTTCAAACAAGCCTCGTTTTTTAGCCCCTTATCCCTTGTAGGAAGACTATGGGCCGGGGGACCTTTCAACCCAATCTGGGCCCAAAGCAGAAACAAGTGGGAGCCACGGACACGGTATGAACGGCAAGGAGTCCCCAGCTGGGGAAAAAGGTAAACACGCCTTGTAAATATTTACGCTAGTAGTAGTTTCCAGTCTACCACAGATCCCTGATTTCGGGGTAGTTTATATGCCTAGCGCATGTTACCTGATGATTTGAGTGGACTTCAGAAGTCAACCAATGAGAATTCCTTTATAGTGCAGTAGGTCAGGTTAGGGATCCACAGGTACCCAGCAGTTCCAACAAGGTAACCAGCGTTAGCATAAGCTATACCGAACGCTGGATATACACAGTGTTTGGTGTAAGCTATTCCAAAATCAGGGATTTCTGGTAGACTGCTAGGCTCAGGTTAGGAAAGAAAAGACTCGACTCGACGCTTCAGCGACGAAGACATGAAGAACAGTGTCCCGCCAGTTTAGTAGACTCCGACGCGATCCTCATTTGTTCGAGAAACTCCCCCCTACCCCCCCTTCCCAGTACTTAGTACTGATCCCGTCGTGGATGTCTTTTAGGGCTATGCCAGGATGTATCTGAACTTTGTTAGTTTTATTGTCATTCCTTGCTTGTTTTTGCTTCGTTTGCATTTTGTGCCTTTTTAGTACGGTATCCTAGTTTGTTTTTAGACTGCTTTGTTTATGTCCTGTGTGTGCTTTTGGACGATTTTCGTAGTGTTGAATTGTTGTAACCTATAACCAACCGGGCCGTAATTTACTACTCCATCCGCGCGTATGTCTGATCTTTGGGTACCTGTGATTCCTAATGTTAAACTACGTCTTGGTCAAGTCTTCATCCATAACTGCGTTTATCGAAACTGTAGCTTATACGGTACGCTTTATTTTCTAAAAAGGAGATAAAGTTCCACATTCCCGACATTCAGATAATTGCTGCCATTCTCGTTCGCTCTTTTTATTGCTATACCCGCGTAGCAATCTTTTCACAGTTTAATTTAATTCCTAAAGACATTAAATCCTAAAGTATCATATTCCTTATTAATCCATCTACACTAATAATATTTTATACGACCATTTTTCTGACAGTATTGACTTCAACTACCGTACTGTACAGCTATTTAACTTTTATTCGTTACCATTAACCTAATCATATTTTGTTCAAACCTAATAAAAAAAAAACTTTTCTGCGCCAAAAAAATCAAGCTGTCAAATTTTATAGGTTCGATCATGGGTATTCCGGTTCACGTAAAATGCTGGATCAGTTTATCCCTTAGAGATTTCTTGTCGGTGTGGGTGTTCAAAGTCGGTTTTGACGGAACATCAGTGTTCACAAAACTGTTTGGGGCTACGTGTAAACGGGGCTTTAGCTGTAGTGCACATGAAGAAGAAGTCGAGGAGACGCGATGGAAGGTCATGTGCTGCTTTGGGACTTCACCGGCGCATCTGCGTAGTGTAGCCTACCTGGAGAGCATGCTGCATGGTTGCACGACGAGGCGAATGCGAGTCCACAATTAACTCGTCTGTGGTCTGAGACAGAATTTTTTGTCGACAGGGCGTCGCAAGAGGCGAACGTCGATGTTCAACGCTTTGGTGATTTCTCAGTTTGAACCCGCAGAGAACGGACGCTGGAAGTGTAGACACTGTCAAAAAATTGTAATTCATCGCCACCATCACTATAAAGTACACCTTGGCGATATGTACCGTTGTCTCCTGTGTAAGGCAACCTCCAACCGGCGCGACAATCTCGTTACCCACATTCGTAATATGCACGGTCCCCTTCTCAACGAAAGGGGCATAAAACACGACGCACCGTTCCTGATCGAGGAGCTAGGAGCGACCTTTGACCCAGAACAGTTGGCATTCCAGGCGAAACAGAAGTGATGAGATCGGATCCTTTTTTTTTACTTGGGTTAAGCTTTCGTATTTTTGTAGACATCGCTCAAGTGTGCTTTGTGGACCATTTTCTAATGTTTATACTGTTTTGTAAGATTGTAAGGGTTTTATTTTGTATAGGGCGCGATCTGCGTCAACTCCGCTCTGAAAAGGAGTTTGCCAACGATTCTTTCCTGCCGTCGCTTGACGGGCGATGGATTTGCAAAATATGTACAAAGAAAGTCATTCATCGTTTTCATCATTACAAAGTTCACGTTGCGGATCGAAAGTTTGTCTGTGGTGTTTGCAAGTCGAAGTTCAGCCGGAGGGACAATTGCTTCAAACATGTCAAAAACGTCCATCATGATGTTACTGGCTTTGACCCACAGACGGCCGCAGGCCTCATTTTTGACGTCGTCTTGCCTCAACACGAAGTGCCAAACAAGCCTTAGTATATGTGCCAAATTTTGGGATTGGTGGTGGTAATCGTGCCTTACATGAAACAGACTGTGATTACTCTTTTCTCCAGGACTCAGGCGTAAGAGACTGTCGTCGTACTCAACCCTCATTGCAGATGGCTCTGGGGATAGACGGATATGTAAAATCTGTGGTAAAAGCGCAACAAATATCTACCGTCATCTGCGGACTCACTCATCTTGTGTTTACAGGTGCCTCACATGTCTTAGCACATTAACGCGTAGGGATAATATGAAATCGCACATTCGAGGTCTTCATGCTGAAGAGTTGCAACGAGTTGGCAACGATTACGATCGACTGTTTGAGATTCAAGATGCGGGAGGTCAAAGTCGACAGGGGCGGAAAGCGACCTTGGAATGACTTGCATGCTGCATGCTTTTATGTTTTTAGTTGAAAGCCCTGGTTTGAGCTCGTAGTTCTTTTGTTTGGCATCGTCTCTGTACTCAAAAAAGCGGATTGGAGACAAATTCCTTTTCTAACGGACAGGGCCCGACGACTTCGACTACTGTCCCATCCAGGAGCGGCGGAAACCGATGTCGTTTTTCACGTCGATCGAAATGGACACGCCAGAGGGCCGGAAGCGTTTGCGTCAGTGTAAAGTCTGCGGCATGCAAGTTTCCAACGCCACGCAGCACTTGAGGAAACATTTTCCCGGAACGTTTAACTGCCCCTACTGCACAATGACGATGAAGCGGCGCTATGAGCTCCGCCAGCACGTCATCACCAAACATCCCGAAATTGCGCAGCAGCTATGATGGTCATGAACACAATGTTCCTGTGTCTTTGCAAATTCCTAGTCGAAGTTCTAATGTTAGCTGAATGGCGTAAAATTGATAATACTCATTGAAAGTCGAAATTGGTGTTTTATTAGCGTAGCTTAGCGTAGGTCTACACAGTTCCGCGTTTTAGGTTTTTATTCCCGGCTTGAGTTTTTATCGTATATTGCATACTCATTTTTATTCACACATTTTATTGGAACCTATGCATTCTAAGTGCCGTCAGTAGGGAACGCTCATTCCCGAAATTGGTGTAGCCTGCAGCAGGCATTGTGCTCGTTTGGGAGTAAACATCCCTTCGTGCCTTGCAGTGGCTGCGGGACACCCGTGTCACAGTTGTCGAGCACCTCAGTCACAGCTGACTTGTCGACCTCCTGTGCTTTGGTCTTAAAACATTATCATTGATTTATGTGTCCCGCTCGACTATCTTTTACACAGTGACGCTATTCTGAAAACTCGCGCTCCCTCCCTTCCCTTTGACGTACAATACTTTTTCTGGTTATTTTGTTTTGTTCACTATAGGCGTATTCTCGCCGTTACCCTATGACTTTGTCCCTGCGTTAGTGTTTGTCCCAGGGACTCGCTCCTCGTATTCTGGTCCCCGCTACGGGAATGTTTTGCGCCGTCAAATATGAATGCTCCTATTATCCTCACCATCATAAAAAAGAACTCCCTTTCAGATTCGGAGAGGAATCAATTTTTGCTTGTGTTGTGCAAGGTAAAATTAACTAAAAACAACCAGAATAAAGAAAACCAAAAATAAAGTGGATCCAGACCAAGCCCGTATCCAGGGGGGGTAGGGGGTTGACCCCCCTCCCTCCCCCCGAAACATACGAAATTAATGATTTTTATAGGTCCCTCTGGCTTTTCCATATGTGTTTTTTTTGCATTTTTTTTGGTCCGACCAGCAGGCACCCCCCCCCCCCCCCCCCGAAAGGCACCCCCCCCCCCCCCCCCCGAAATAAATTCTTGGATACGGGTCTGACCCAGACTAATTTCATCAGCTGCATATGTTTTTTTCGAACAAAATCCAATTTGGAAGCATTCGCAGTGTTCTCGCTGTTTTCCGTACGCGGAGCCCGCGTGGAGTGACTCCCTCTATTCTCGCCGTTCCCCGTGATTCGCCTAGGAGTCCTTGGGGAACGGCGAGAAAACGCCTTATGGTTGTTTCAGTTTTCTACGACAAGCGTCTGGCAGGAGACGGGCAGAGTCTGGGGTACGTGAGCTTACGCTACAACATGAGAATACATCCTTGGGGAATGTTTTTGAATCAAGTTACAGGAGGAACGAATCGGCTTTAGTTCGTGCTTTAAGGATTAGTTTTAATCAGGCAGGTTTCTTCTCGCGCAAATGCAGGTTTCGCTTGGTGCTGTGTTTTGCTGTCTTTGATCTTTAGTGTATATTTTGTTCCTGAAATACTCGATTACTTTGATCTGATTGTTATGCCCAATCCCGGGCTACTGTTATGAATATTTCCGCTTTTGTAATTCTTTTTATGATAAAAATGTGTAGCTGAAAAAAGTGTTCCATCTTACGAAGGGGCAAAAGCGGACAAGGTCAAATTCTATTTACCGAGTCAGACTCTATTTACATCTACCAAATCCTATTTACATAAAATCAAGTTCTATTTACTTACGATCAAATTGTATTTATTTAACCAAAATATATTTATTTTTTAAATCAAGTTCTATTTGTAAATATAATATTGATAATATATATTTTACTATATACTAAAAATATATTGAGTTTTTTCTTAATTTTTTCCATTGTGTGTAAACGCAAAACATGCCCGATAAAAAAAAATATCAGAAAATGCAAAATTTGTCTAAGTAAATAGAAATCGAACGCGCTGTAAATAGAATTTCACCTTGCAAATAGAATTTCGTGCCGTAAATAGAATTTGAATTTCTGGATACCGACACGCGCTGGAGTCGATATACATTCCTTTCGAGAAGTCAGACCGACATCGAGGCCAGTTAGTTCCAGGCTACTGTTACAAGATGAAGGTTCAGCATTTTGGCATAGGGTATCCTAGAATCATGGGTTTGTGGTAGACTATGCCGGGCCAGGGTCCCACAAGCTCGCAGCTGGCTTCTTCAAATAAATGAAGAGAACAATTTCGTCAGATGTACCCTGAGGCCTGATCAACGAATTTCATAACGAAAATATTCAAATTGCACCCAGAGTGAAAGCTAAGACATGCGACCAAATCCTGGAAACAGGGGTTTGTGGTAGACTATGCCAGGTTAGTTAGTTCCAGGCTACTATTACAGGATGTATTGTCCAGCATTTTGGCATAGGGTATCCTGGAATCATGGGTGTGTGGTAGACTATGCCAGACCAGAGTCCCACAGACTCGTAGCTGTTAAATGAAGAAAACATTTTCGTCAGATATACCCTGAGGCCTGATCAACTAATTTCAAAATGAAAAATATTCAAATTGCACCCAGAGTGAAAGCTAAAGAAGTGCTACCTACCAATGCTGGTATAGTGCATTGTGAAAGGGGCTTACTCAGCTAAACAAGGTCCTGGTCTGCCATACCTGATAGTCAGCCTGCTCTTGGCGAGTCCACTTTCATTGAGTGTCCTACTAACTGTTTTAGATAAGCATCCCAGTCTCTTTGCAGTTTGTTCTAGGCTGAAAGCCACTGCTTATATAGCTTTTAATCTCCTCGATTCTTTAATCATCTCTCTTCTTCCCTGGCATTATATTGCTTTGGAAAATATTGCCTACTTCACCCTTGGTTATCTTCCTGTTAAAAGTCCACCAACAGTCAGCACTTCAGCAGATCCACCTAGTATACTGGATACAAAACGAACTTGTATCGATAACGAAAACTACAGGCTTGTGTATCGACTTTCAAGCGTATCTGTATCGGGAAATTCAAATTCTATTTACGGCACGAAATTCTATTTACAACGTGACATTCTACTTACAGCGCGTTCGATTTCTATTTCCTTGGACAAATTTTGCATTTACAGATCTTATTTTTATCGGGCATGTCTTGCATTACGGATACTGGAAAGAAAAATTAAGAAAAAGTTGTGTTCAATAAATTTTAAGTCAATATATTTTGGTAAGTAAATATAATTTGACGTTGTCATTAAAATTTGATTTTACAAAGTAAATATATTTTGGTTTAGTAAATAGAATTTTATCTTGTGCAAATAGAATCCCACCCGGTAAAAGGAACTATTGGCAGGGGGTCGGAGCATACCCTCAGCTTTTAAAGTGCGAGCACGCGGTTAGAGTTTCCCGGTCGGATTTCCTGCACTTTCATCATCAAGTTGAAAAATTCCAATTCTTCCCACTATTACAGAGCGAACACACGATCAGGATTTTCCCGGTCGGATTTTCTGCTCTTGCAATGTACTGAACAGACAATCAGGATTGGATGCTCGCGGACTGGAATTCCCGACGGATTTTCAGCATCATCATCAATCCATATTGAAAAGTTGAACATTTTTCTGAAGATCCGTCCGGGAAATCCTAGTCGTGTGTTCGCACTACAGTGCGTTGAACATGCGATCAGGGCCGGGTGCTCCCGGTCTGGAATTCCTGCTCGGATTTTCGACACCATCATATTTCCATCTGGAAATGTTGAGATTTCTACTTGATGATGAAAGTGCAGAAAATCCGGTACACGGATAATCCTGGTAGGAATTCCGGTACCCGACCGGAAATCCAACAGACGGAATATCCTGTCGGCCGCTCGACTCTGATTGTCTGTACAAGAAATTAGTCGAACAGTGGCACTTCCCCTATTTATGCAGCGGATAGATGATCAGGGTCGGGTGCTCGGGGACTGGAATTCCTGCCAGTATTTTCGGAACCATCATCACTTCCAGATGTAAAATTTTAGATTTTCTGAGATTCACAATGAAAGTGAAGAAAGTCCGTCTGGGAAAATCTGGCAGTCTGTCCGTAGCATGGCGGAGAAACACTACGAAACTTAGGCTGTGTATATATTAGTTGCGTATTTGCTAATTGCCGAGGTATTTGACACCACGGTATAAAGTAATTTTGCAGTTACCTCGATCATTTCTATTCAGATACCACGTTCCCGACGATAGTAACTGACCATAATATCTAAGAAAGTCACCTCACTTTTATCATCACCAACACAAAAGCCCAGGCTTTTGTCTAATTGTTAGGAAAGAAGTTTGGCACTTTTGATGTGAGTGGATGCAAGTATTTCCTTTCGGGTGACTTCTACTGTCGTTTTTGCAAATCATCCCTAGTATTAAGTATCAAACTGCAAAAACTACAAAACGTGGATCCAATTACCGTGGTATCAGATACCATGGTATCAGATACCATGGTATCTGCAAAATGTAACTACTGTAAGGGCGACCTAAGGCGATTGAGCCTGGAGTAGCTTCTCACTTCATGTGCAGTGGCCAGCCTTTTTTGGAGTGGTTGGAAGCGGAGTGACCATGTTTGAACCCTCGCTCGGCTTTAACGAGGACGTCATTTACGACGACTTTTGAAGGACTGCTATATCACCCATCCCAGCACCAGTTAACCGTACAAGGCACAGTATGGAAATACTTACTAGAGGCAAGAACAAATAATAAGATAGAACTCTCGTCGTTGGTCCCATGCAGTGACTATGGATACCCCGAAAAAACTGAGCGGAGCTAGAGGTACGATTGCTCTAGCTTTGAGTTGATATCCGTCTACTTTCGTCTTCGCCGTTGCTCATCGCTGAGCAGTAAGTGCAGGAGGCATGCTGACTCGTTCTGGAGCGCGTCCAGAGAACCAATCGGCCTTGACTATGAAAGTTTCTTGTACGCGTCTCCACAGCGATATAGCTATTTGTAGAGGAAACGAACCGTGATGTACCGCGTAGCTCCTAACCTCCGCTCGTTTGCATCGCAGGGTACAGGGAAATATTCGACTCCGCATGGTAATATTACAGAGATAGGGAGACGGAGGTTCTTTCTGAGTATTTGTTCTTGCTAGAGATTAGCCTTGCACGTGGACTTTCCCCCTAGAGTATAAAATTGGAGAAGCAGGGTTCTCGAGGTCATTGGAGAAGGGTAACGGAGGCGCTTTTGGCGCACAGTTTTGGTTTGGCTGCACTCTTTTTTGTCTTTTCTTGTCGAAATTTACTTTTGGTCCTGAATTGATGGAGAGCCAAACAAAATTATTTGCCGCCCCAGCTCGATTGTCTCTATTTTGGAGGCAGGACTTCGGTACATCTGCGCATAATGCCTCCTACTTGATTGTACTGAAACGATTTCACGGGGAATACTAGGAAAGTGTAGGCGTTATTAAATATGTGAACTTCCATTCGCTTGTCGCCATACGGATTTCCAGAGTCATTTTATTGCTCGGAACGAAGCAGTCATACTTTCAATTAATCCATTTCCGCCAGTTCCTCCTGGAATCTCGTTCTAAGTACCGGAAGTGAGAATTAAGAACGGTATATTGAGTGATGAACGGCTTCCGCTAGAAATTGTGTAGACAAATAAACTTACGAATTTAGCCAGTACCAGAGCCATAGTCTGTGGGGGCGCGATTTGCAGGAAGTGGGAAATTACCCACCCCTAGCTTTCAAGGGGGGTCCTGGACTACCAAGGAAATCGGTCGGTCTCCCAGCTGCACTGTGGCATGCAGTTGCACCATGCTGATCTACCGTACGCCACCAAGAATAATAAGCTTATTTGCTCTTGATATCACACATAACACAGTTAACGCTTTTAATCTGAGATAATGACACATTGTTTGAGGACTGTTTTCGAGATGAGTTTGAGCCTTGATCGTTTTCTTTGGTTCAGTCGCGTGTCGGAAGAACAGACCGAGAAAGGTTATCAGATTTGTAAAATGACGTCGATTTTCGTTTTGTGATATTTTCCTGGGTAGTTGAGGGACCCTTTGGAATGGCCACTGCCCCGAGTTACCAGGAGCGCAAAATGAAAACATAAAGACGAAGATGACAAGAAAAATGCCAGCTACGGTTCAGTCCCTTTTCCACTTATCCGTAGCTGATTTACTCGATAATAAGGCTACAAATTTGACAAATTAGTCTTTACTGTAGACTACAGCAAGAGCAACTGTAGATCAAGAACTGCAAGCTCATGTGGCCCTTCCTCATAGCCGGGTCCGGTCCCTACCTATAAATGGCTTATCTCGGTCATGTGCTTCCCATCTAGCAAGTTCAGTCCAGTCCATGTTACCGGTTCAGGAGTTAAGTGGTCCATAATGTTTGGGATACGCCCCCCACCCCCAAGACAATGCTGGAGCTGGAATATAAGGATTCTTGTTGAATTACGTTCAAAATGCACATGCAAAGTTTCATCTTTCTAGCATCTGCGAAAGCCCCTTTTTGGAATCCGAAAACGTAAGTGGAGGGATATCTATAACTTCGTAAAAGTTGTCCATCTGTCCTTCCGCCCGTCTGTCAGCACGATATCTCTCGAAGGGAATGGGATATTTTGATGAAACTTACTGTGAGGACTGAGGATTCTTGGGGTCAAGGGTCGAGTTTGTAGTTGGGCTTTGTAGCCCTGTATAGCAGCTAATGAGAATTAGGGTTGAGAAAACATGCTGAAAACGTATATGACAATCATTTTCTCGCCGGATAAGTAGTTAGCCCGGAATCCGGCCAAGACTGTAAAATTTGTTAAAAGTAAAAGTTTTACTTTGATTTGATGAGATGTTCAGTTTAAGGATGAGGAAATATGCTGAATCTGTATATGACCATAATTTTCTGTCCGGACGTATAGTTCGCCCAGAATCTGGCTGAAAGTGGAAAATGCGGAAAAAGGAAAAGTTTTATCTTAAGTTGATTAGAGGTTCGATATTGTGGCAAGGAGGCGTACTGATTTCGTATATGAAGTTTATTTTCTCGCCGGACAAATAGTTCGCCCGGAATCCGGCCAAAACGTGACATCTTTTAAGTTAAATTTTATCTGAAGTTGATCAGAGGTTTGATGTTGATGTAGGGGTAAAGAGCTTTTTTTAACGAAAAGGAGTTCGCTCCGAATCCAGCCGAAACCAGAAATTCGGCAGAAGTAAGGCAGGAAGTTTCCAGGGTTGGTCACCAAGAACCAGGGTGTACGAGTTACTTCAGGATACTTTGGCTTACTTTGGGTTACATTGGGTTACTTTGACATAGTTTTGGGTTACTTTCCAGGGTGTACGAAGTTACTTTTGGTGACCAACCCTGCGGTTTTGATCAATTTCGTCAAAGTAGATATGAAGTATATGGGTAAACACACCTGCTCAGTCCACTTTAGCCTGTTTCTAAATTTGAATAATAAAAATGAGTCTGACGAAGACCGGATATCTACAAGACCCGATTGTCTGGATCAAATCTTAAATTTGTGGGATCCCATCGAGATCTTTGGTCCTGTTCCTTATCTCGAAGGGATCCTGTGCATTCGATTATTAAAAAGTAGGATCTAGTGATTCCACTGCCTCTGGCCTTTCTGCCTATCAATGTTCGTAGCGATCACTCCAACCGTTAGCCACTAATGCGACAGACAATTTTGTGACTCCTAATATAATATTTGCTTTCGGTCTTACCTAAGACCGCCATTGAAAGTTAACCGAGCTGAGATATGACAGTTTAGCTACCCATTTTCACTTATAGTCCGGGATCCAGTTCGCGATATCGTTCAAAATAGGGGGGGGGGGGGTAGCACACGAGCTGCAGAAGGTTTGAAGGACTTTTCCCGACCAAATTTTCGTGCTAAGATCGAAAATCGTACCGCACTACTCCGCACCGATGTACGTCACCGACTTTTTAGACTATAAAGGCAGATTAGGCCCATAAAGACCAACTGCAGAAAATAATTTTCCTAGCAGGACCGCATAAACCAAATTAAAATACTTTAAATTTAATGGGCTATCGTATGGTATATTTTTAAACTTGCAAGTTTTTCTTAGAAACGTCTTAGAAACCAAGAAAAAGCGAAAATTCTTCAACTTTTCTAAATAAATTGTCATTTTTCTCGGAAAAACTTCCAGCAAACTACACATTTTTATTATTTCATTAGAAAGATAAGCTCGTTAGCAATCGTTTGAGCTATTAAAACTTCAAAAATATTTAGTTTTAAGAATTTCTGGATTTTTTTAAAGCAGAGCATCCACGTCTTCATGTGGGCAACCGTGGATGTCACAAACTAAATATATTAGTCTGGCGGTAACTTTAGGGCCAGTTTTTTACGTGCAGTCCTATTATGACATTTGTTTTTCCCTTGGATACGTTTAAGTCATATAGGCTAGATAGCCTATATGCTGAATAGCCTATAAATCCTAAAATAATATCCTTAAAAAAAAATCCTATAAATAAATCCTATAAATCCGGTATTTGCGTGCTTCGTCGATTCGACTAAGGCTTTTGACAGAGTCAACCATGGTAAAATTTTATAAATTTTGCATGATAGAAAATTTCCGGTGCAATTTCTTCGCCTTTTGGCTTTTTGGTTCCGGAATCAGCAGTTTTGTGTAAAATGGGGTTATAAAACAAGTAGTTCATTCGGGTTGATTAATGGTTTGCGGCGGCAAGGAGGGGTGCTATCGCCATTGCTTTATGCTGTTTATGTTGATTTACTTTCTCAAAGACTGAAGGATTCAAATACAGGTTGTTTTATTGGTGGAGTTTGCTTTAACCATTTTCTTTTCGCTGACGATCTTGTTGTTCTTTCCCCTGCGGCGTTTGGTCTTAATAAGCTTCTGAGGGTGTGTGATAGATTTGCAGAGGAGCATAACATTATGTTTAATCCTAAGAAAACTGTGGCTATGGCTTTCCTACCTATTGGTTGTTCTGTACCTAGGATTCCCATTGTGTTGTCGGGCCGAAATGTTTGCTACGTTCCTGAATGTAGATATTTAGGTTTCTTCGTCAATGAGAATTTGAAGGACGATACTCACCTCCGTGACCTTGCGCACGGTGTTTGTAAGAGAGGGAACGTTAAAATGGAAATTTGATTTTGTGAACAGTGCAATTAAGATTAGGCTGTTTAAGACGTATTGCTACCAGTTTTTTGCGCTAGCTTTATGTTATCGTTGACTAACAGGTCGTACTGTAATCTGGAGGCTTGTTACAAGAGAATATTTAGACGTCTGATTCGTCTGCCGGCTCGACAGAGCTTAAGTCAGGCATTTGTCCAGAACCATTGCTGCAGTTTTGCTGAACTTGCCCGCAAAGCCCGGTCATCTTTGGTTGTAAGGTTATGGCGGTCGCAGAACTGTCTGATCATCCTGGCAGCAAACCCCATTTTCCACAATCTACCAGTTTGGAGGCATCTGCTGGAGATACATTGATGTTGTACCATACTGTTTTTTTTTGTTTTTTTTGTATGTTAGTTTATGGCGAAAGCTGAATTAAAAAGTTAATAATAAAATAAAGATCTTTTTTTGGAAACACAAGTTCTGAATTGACTTCCAGACCTACTTTTTGAGCCGAGAACGAAAAGTCGGATAACACAGCACCTGTGTAGGTGACCGACATTTTGGCCTATAAGGGCAATTTAGGCCTATAAAGACCAGCTCTATGAAAACATCACCCCGTGCACAACGAAACAAGCAGAACACAGCAAACTCGAAAAACTATACATATATTCTTGTTTGTGGGCTATCGAATTAAATATTTCATATTTTTCTAAACTTATTTACATTTCTAAGAAATGCCTTAGAAAACAAGCAAATACCGAAATGGTTCCTCTTTTTGTGTTGACGGTAATTTTTGTCGGTAAAGTGTCAACCACACTAGCCTACTTTTTTTTTTTAGTATTCCATTAGAAAGACAGGCATCTTGCCAATCTCTTAAATACTCGAACTTACGAAGTATTGTTGCTAAGAATTTTTATTAACCAAAATCAGGAACTAAATATATCGATGTAATATATCTATATATTAAATTAAATTTTATATCTATATTGATAGTTAGAATATAATTTAATACTGACGGTTACTTCGTCTAAAACAAAATGTATAGCCTGTCTTCCTCGTAGGCCAGAGTAATGGGTTTTGTAAGTACAAAATCTGTTAGGTTCTTGTCGCAAACGTAATGCCATGATTGCCCTTTTTTGGAAGCTTTCGAACGCTGAAGCCGGACGTTGTTCTCAACTATTGACCCCGCTTGCAACTGAGTTTTCTTTCACGACCATACTAGATTGCTCTTCGTGGCAGCCACCAAGCGAAGCCATGTCTCCTTCCACCCATCGCATTCACGCAAGACTGGCTTAGTCATCAGGTCGAGCCAGTGGGTCTCCCATAGTCTCTGACCCTTCCTAAAGACTAGTCGATTCGAGGTCCGCATTGACCGTCTAAAGCAATGTCTTTCGTTGCCCCCCCCCCCCCCCCGTTCACTTCTTCCACCATGTGGGCGGGTGGGGGGAGGTTCACTCGCGCCATAATTCGGACAGAGCAACATCATGTCGTCGGAGTACGTGCAGGAACTGTCTTAGGCTCTCATTGGGGTCGACAGAAGCGGTCGGTGTGACCTGCCAGTGTTCGAACTTCCTCATTTCCTATGAACCTCAGGTTTCATTTTCAGTATCGATCACAGGCATCTATGGCAGAATGCATTGAGTTCACGTGCTTCTACGATTTTCAGTGGCGAAGCTGGGGGGGGGGATATAGAAGTATCGACAGGACAAGGCCTTCGTAGTCTGAGGCAATATGTAGTAAGTTCTGTCCGCTTTCGATTTGGTCAGCGAGGACGTTTGAATCCTCGGTATGAAAAGGCTTGGGATGACTTCCACCCCCTTGTGCTTATCCATGATCGTTTACTATCGAATCAGTGACTTCCTGCATTCCCCGCTTAATTATGCCTTTCTTTGCTGAGCCGTATGCAGAAACAAAGTCGATGAAGAATTTCGTGGGTTCCTGTTGATGCTTGAAGCTGTGCTCAAGAATTTGGCAAAGTGAGAAGAGCTGGTCCGAGCGGCACATGCTCGTTCTGAAACCCGCTTTGGTTTGGTCTTGTGCGTCTGTCTGAAGTCTCTGAAGCTTTGCAGTAGGATAGCTGCAAAGACTTCTGCTGCACTTACTATCAGAAAGATACCACTGTAGTTTTTTACAATCAACCTTGTCACCATTTCTTCTAGAAGGGGAGGGGGTGGGCCATGACGGAGTCGCGCTAGTCTTCAGGGACGTATTCCAGACGTCAACGATGATGTTGTAGAGGTATGGCAGACGGGCTATTCTAACAGACCGTCTGCGGTTGCATCATTATTGTCTGATAGGGATAGTCATAGATTTCCGTTACAGCGAGCGGGCTGAAGACTGGAGTGTTCCTCTAGAAACATCAGCAGAAATGCTGACGATTTTGTTTCCTTCTGAGCACCACCACGTATGTGCAGCATACACCTTGAATGTTACGGAACGTTGCCAACGTTATCGTTATATATTGCTACCCTCCCGTTCTCGTTTCCGTGAACCCCCACTGTTACGCACACGGCGCAGTTGTCACGGCTTAGAGTTACAGCAAGTAGATTTATATGCGAATAGCCTATGAGATGCTGAAATTGAACTCTGAATTCAGCACAAAAAAATGACCTATGGGAGTGGGAAAACCTAGTTTTGCAGAGACTTGTTTATTATAGGCTATTGAGCCTGTACGCTATATAGCCTATATGAACTATGCTATCTCGCGAGAGAAACTAATGTCATAACTAGATTCACCGTCAAAAACTGACCCTAAACTTATCGTCAAACCTATATATTTAGTATAGAATTTCCACTGTAGCTCGTTGACGAAACTTGGATTTCCTGCTTACATAAGTTAAATTAATGGAGCAAGGAGCTTCTCTTTCTAATACAATAATTTTAAAAAAACGCAGTCTTCGGGAATTTTTTTCGAAATTTATTTGACGGATTTGGTCATTATAGGCTATTCAGACTTTATGTTATATAGCGTATATGATGTATATGCATCCCAAGAGAGAAACTAATGTCAAACTGGATTTCACGTCAAAAACTAACGATAAACTTACCTTCAAACTAATATATTTCGCTCTAAATATCCACTGTCACTCATTGACGAAAACGTGGATGCTCTGCTTTAAGAAAATCGAGAAATTCTTAAAACTAAATATTTTTGAAGTTTAAATAGCTCAAACGATTGCTAAGGAGCTTATCTTTCCAATGAAATAATAAAAATATGTAGTTTGCTGGAAGTTTTTCCGAGAAAAATTACAATTTAGTTAATTACTTAGTTCTAAGGCATTTCTAAGAAAAATAGGTAAGTTTAAAAAAAAAAAATACACCATTCGATAGCCCACACAAAGAGGATTCAGAATAGGTATAGTTTTGTTTGATTTAGTTTATGCTGTCCCACGAGGAAAATTATTTTTCTACGGCTCGTCTGTATAGGCCTAATCTGCCTTTATAGCTAAAAAGGCGGTGACGTACATCGGTGCGGAGTGGTGCGGTACGATTTTCGGTCTCAGCACGAAAAGTTGGTCTAGGAAAGTTCTTCAAACCTTCTGCAGCTCTCGTGCTATCCCCCTTGAAGATAGAGGTGCCTGGATCCCGGACTAATAAATATTGTGAAGATCCGATGAATATGCGTACTTCTTGCATTCTTATCTGAGTTTCATTGACTATTGGCGGCGCCTGTGTTGAGGAGAATTCTCCGCGTCATAGTAGAATTGTCTTGTTGGGACGGTCGTAAATATGCTCAACATCACTGCTAGAAAATATAGTAAAAAAAAAAAAATCAATCATTAGAGTCCAAATAGTTCAGCGTATTCAGTTGAATGATACAAAAGTAAGTTGGCTTTTCAGTTAAACTTAAAGAATGCAAGGGGGGCCCGAGACGACGCAGTTGCCCCCCCCCCCCCCCAGGTTTTCACGAAATGACGCCCTTTGAGGCGACACTAGAAGATCTTATAGTTAAAAGTATTAACTGCCGGAGCTTAAACTCCTTCGAGGACTTCTACCATCGGCAAGGAATTTACCTAATTCCGGTTCAGCGCTCCAAGTGGATTAGTTTCTGAAAGTCCTCCAGCTGTCTCATTATCAACACTTGCGATACAGAGATAGTAAAATATTCATTCATAAGGAAGGAAATAATAGCTTTCACTTTCTGACTCCATTGATAGTGCAAAGCGTCCTTTGCTCGGGAAGCAGGTTTTCTATTCATATACTTGTGGATATATTTCTCCGTGTGGAAAATTCGCGTTTTTATCGCCTTTGGTTCAGAAGGTTTCCTCTTCTTTTTCCAATATTGGACTCTCTTTAAATGTAAAAAAATGCGAATATCTGTCTTTTTAACTCTGGGCCGTCCACGTCCCTATATTGCTTGAAGTTTTCTATTCCAAGTGTTGATCCTGTTCGGTGGTTGGGTATTACCATTACTTAAATATTCGTTCTTTTCGATCCCGGACGGTTTCCGATGTAAATTCCGATGTAATTCAACTGGGTTATTTGAAAGTTGTTGCTAACATAGGGAAATACAATCGGAAAGCCCTTGGCAAGCTATACTCTTCCTCCTGTGAGCATTCTATTATTTTTCTATCTGGTCTTAAAGATGATATTAAAGCTATGCCATCCTCTTACTTTCGTTTTCGTAAGTTTCTTCTTTTTCTCCCTCCTTGGCGAAGAAATTCAAAAATTATTCGTAAGTCTCGCTACCGGATATTACGGAGAAAATTGTCTGTTCTTCACAGAAAACTGTCCGGAACGACGTACGCGCGTCTGTCGCCCTCTCATGGGCTTATTCGTCTGTTTGACTCTTAGATTTTGATGAGATGTCTTAAGGTGAGTCTTCACCTTCCGGAATCTGTGTTCCCACATTTTCCGAGATTTTTTTTTAATTTCTACTGCGATACTTAAAATTCCGGAAAGCTGGAAGTTCAAAAGCCCCTTTTTCCGGATTATTTTGATATTTCCTACGTTTGCACCGGTTCATATTCCAGATGCAATTTATAGAAGACGTCAAAGAATAATCTGGAAGCCCAGATTCCGGAAGTTCCGGGAGGTGAAGACCGGACTTTAGATTTATGTGTTGTGTTTTCCCTAATTATGTCTTCTTATTTTCTTTTGTACGCCACTGTTTTCGTCTTGTAGTGGGTTAAAAATAAATTACCATTATTAAAGTGCTAATTATGAACCAGACACGTGGGGATTTGCAGAACTGGAATAAGGCGAATTCCTACATCGTGCGAAAACGTGGCGTATCTTATCCCACGTTTGTGTGAACCGGGTCGGAGAGAGCTTTAGACGCAAAGCTGATAGAACGCTCAAATAATTGGCTAACCATCCTATGCCGGTAGTATCATATTAGCAGCTGTAAATATTGTAAATAATTTGGTGATAATTTTTGTTAATTTGTGTGATTGTCGGGTAAATGAAATTACGGATGTAGGTCTACTTATGACGGCGACTGAATGAGTCTTCTTGTTTTCCGCACAAAAAGAAACTGTGCGTTGTACCCCAGTTGGCGTTCGCGACGTTCCGACAATCGAGATGCTTGGTAGATTTTTTTTTTTTTTTAATACATATGTTTTAACATAAATATGTTTAAGCAGGAATTATCAACTATAAGTTTCACGCCACACTCTTGATGCCAAGAATACTAAATATTCCAACATTTTATGAGGAAAGGGTAAGCGATGTACGTTGGGAGGAGAGTGATGGTGAAGCCCTCGGGCCTCGAGCTAAGTGGGCCAGGGGCTGCTATTTAGTTTTGAAGGCTGGGCCTTACCATCCTTAGGTCCCCTTGTGAATTCAGAGTCGTTAGTACGGCATCCAAGAAAAGTGATCAGACGTGTCGAAGTGGCTCGCTGCCCGAGCCTCGTGCAGGCTGGCTGGGGTTGTGAACATCCGACTGTTGGGTTAGACACGCCCACAAATCCAGAATTTATACTTTCTGGTGTGTTTCTAACGAACTTGTTTCGTGAATGCTTATTTCGTCGTGGCGACTTGCCCAGACACCGCCGATTTTGCACCCCTTTGACTATGCAAAACAACAAAATCTCATTCTTCCGCTTTTTACATCCTTCCAGACTCGAGGCTCGGCGCAACGGCGACCGCATTCAAAGCAATTACTTTGCTACCCTCGGCTTCGTGAGGCCTTCCGTCAGAAATAGAACACACGCAGTAATGTACCATCTGGAAGTTGTTCCGTCGTCTCCAGAGCCCCTTGAAGGGTCGGGATGAAAATAAATCAGTACCTCCCTCACCTCCTTGCGGGTGGCTCGCCAGATTACTGGAACAGGAAGGTCGCGTCTGGCGAAGAACAACAAATCATTGAGTGCTGCGTCATCGCGATGGCGGACTGGATGATTAGTTGCGAAGTTCCAGTACTCTGGTTGGTCTTCTGGAACACGCGGGCTGGAGACAACTTTTTGTACCGGAAATCCTTATCACCAGACTGAAGTATCGCGCATTGGGTCCTGCTGGACTGTTTGGAGCAAAGGTGAATGTGCGCAGACGGAAAAGTAATTGCCGGAATAAATGGCAATTGGCGATGACGGGACGTAGTCTTTTCGGGGTCTAGCTATGAGACCATAATAAGGATCACGTTTTCCGCTTTGTTTGGAGGAGTCTTATGTGGCAACAATTCGCGCTGAACATAAATATGACGACTCACCCCACCACTTCGCTTTCGTGTAATTCTCCCCGATACTAGACTAAAGTTTTAACTTAAAAGGGACGGTTAGTATTCAATATATTCGTTTTTATGGCACTTGCCCTTCGGCAAAGTGCCATATAGCGATCGCAATTTCTGTCCGTCCGTCGGTGGTCGGTCTGTCTGTCCAGGTTTTGCTGGTTCGGGCAGGACCCCCAAACATCCAGTTGGAAATAGTCACTTCCCCGATCCGAGCATCGTGGGGGGAGGAGAGGGAGGGGAATCCCAAAAAAACAGGTATTTTGTACTTACGACTGGGTGATCAGATCATAATGAAACTTGATACATAGGAAAACCTCGTGTTTCAGATGTCCCATTTTAAATTCGGACTGGATCCAGTGACACTGGGGGGAGCTGGAGGGGGAAACCGGAAATCTTGGGAAACGCTTAGAGCAGAGAGATTGTGCTGAAATTCGGTGGAAAGAACAAGCACAAGTCCTAAATTCGTGATTAACATAACCGGACCGGGTTCACTCACTGTGGGGGAGTTGGGGGGGGATCCGAATTTCTAGTGATCCTGCGAGTTCGGTACTTCCTGACCTGCTAGGACGATGAAACTTGGCAGCCATGTGAGGGACCCGAACAGATTGACTTGAGAATAGTCGGTTCCCCGATCCGACCATCTGGGCGGCGTGGATGGAGGGGAATCCGGAAAAGTGAGGTATTTTTAACTTACGAACGGGTAATCGGACCGTAATGAAACTTGATATATGGAAAAACTTCATATCTCAAGCGCCCCATTTTAAATCTGGACCGGATCCGGTGACATTGGGGGAGTTGGAGGGACGAACCGGAAATCTTGGGAAATGCTTAGAGTGGATGGTTCGGGATGAAACTTGGTGGGGAGAACAAGCACAAGTCCTACATACGTGAGTGGCATAAACGGACCGGATCCGGTCAGTGTGGGGGAGTTGGGGGGGGGGGGGGTGGGGGGGGGGTCGAATTTCTAGTGATCCCGCGAGTACGGTACTTCCTGATGTGCTAGGACGACGACGACGGACGACGACTTGTAAAGGATCGAAAACATTGACTTGATAATGTAGTTTCCCCGATCCTACCATCGTGGGGGGATAGAAGGGATGGGGAATCCTTAATCTAGTGGCAAGCTCAGCTATTGAACGGGTGATCGGATTCAAATGAAACTTGATATTTACAAACACCTCGTGCCTCAGACGTCCAATTTTAAAACCGGATCCGGCGACATTGGGGGGAGTTGGAGGGGCGGGACCGGAAATCTTTGGAAACGCCTTGAGTGGAGGGATCGCGATCAAACTTGGTAGGAAGAACAAGCATAGGCCCTAGATGCGTAATTGACAGAACCAGATCGTATCAGGGCTCTGTCGGGGAAGTTGGAGGGTCTTTGCCAGAATTCCGGTGATCCCCACCGTCCTCGATGAAACTTCGCAGATGACTTAAGGACTTGATGCCAAATTACGACTTTGAAATATGGCTGTTGTCTCGGAGGATCAAATGGCTTCCAAACTCCTAAACTTTTCCAACTGGGACATAGCAGGTAGCCTATGCTTCTTTGAACACGTCTCTAATATATATTCAAACAATGTTTACAACGGATACGTCAGCTACGATTCTTCATCAGCGATATTTCGGCCCTTCTTGGCAAGGATCAATTTCGATTACAGGTTTGTTTCCTTCCCCGACGCTGACCCAGAAGATTGACAGCGTGACGAGGACCCTTGCCAAGAAAAGTCGAAATATCGCTGATCGTAGCTGACTGATCAGGCCCGTATCCAGGAATTTATTTCGGGGGGGGGGGGGGGGGGGGTGCCTGTGGGTCGGACAAAAAACTATAAAAAAGACATAGATCAGAGAGAAGAGCCTACAAAAATGATTATTTGTGTATGTTTGGGGGGGGGATTCACCCCCCTCCCTGGATACGGCCTTGTGACTGATATATATTTCAAAGTCAGCTTGGGCTCAAAGAATATTTATTTTTTCACGTCTCTAAGATTTGGACTACTACCTTCGTTTTGCGTATCGTCTCTAAAACAGTCAAATGGGAACGATAAATTAAGACCTAATATCTGATATGAGCCAAGTCTTACAGGTCTCATTTGACAAAAACAATGAACTTTTGATTCTTTTAATTTCGTCTGCTTTTTATTTTTGAATTCTTTCTACAATTGCAATATTAAAGACGCCGTAATTTTGTCGTTTGAGTGAGTGCAAAAGTAACTGAACAGAAGATACCAAACATACAGTGAATGGCTTTACTTGACCACATTTTACTTAAATAATTGTTTGCACTCAGTATTGTGCATTAATATTTGTTTGATTCAAATTTCACCATATTTTTCGGCGCCCTTTTAAGTAAGGCGGCGTTCAAAGAACCACACCTCTTCTGTATCGATACCCTCGATTTTTACTGCCACCAACTCATTAAGCTCTTTCGATGAACGAGAATCAGACAAGTTTGCGGCGCGGTTTTCAGTTAGAAAGGAAATTATACTTGTGTGGCTAGGAGGGCGATGGTGTCCAGATGTTTGTCTCCAGTGACTTTTGGCACCGATCCGCATTCTAACGCTAACTCTGTTCTTGAAGTACCGTGTGTTTATGAAGGCGCCATGTTGAAGGAGAGATAAGAGCCAGATGTTAGGGTTGGTACTGGAGCAGTGAACGACTTTGATAAGGCCAGAGCCGACGGATAGGAATTATTTACTTTGGAATGCCACCGAAAGCACCTGGGCAGATATTCACGTAGGAGCGATTGCGATTGTGCAGGGGAAGTTCGACGGGGTAAGATTATACCCAGTAGTATGCTTGACGGGAGGGGGGGGGGGAGAATCAGAAACTATTTGCTTGCCCAAGCAGTTTTATAAAGCTTTTTTGGGTAGTTTTTATTTTTATTTTATTTTTGCCACTGAACAATCCGTTCTTTTATGCGACGGATAGACGATCGAGGTCGGGTGGTCGC